>VZTJ01000926.1:1412289-1474003 GCA_013397795.1 Orthonyx spaldingii | reverse complement strand
CATTGTCCTTCCCGGGTGTTCCCTCTCCCCGCCCGCTGAGGTATCCCCCCTCCCCTGTCGCGACACCCGCCGCCTGTCGCGACACGCGCTCCCCACCCCGCCTCCCCGGGGTCTCCCAGGCCCCCCGGTAGCCCCGGCGCCCTCGTTACCTGTCCCTGGGTACCGGGCACACGGCCCCGGATCGCGATAGTGCGTCAGCCATCGCGACAGAAGTGCCGTCAGCGGGAAGGGGGGATTGCGGTCGCGGTGCGAGCACATCCTTTGTGTGATTCTTTCCCGAGAAAAGTGTCTTTTTGCAAGAGAATCGCAGGCTGGCTTGGGCTGGAAGGGACCTTAAAGCCCCTCTCGTTCCAGCCCCCTGCCACGGGCAGGGAACAGGTATCGTCAGTAAATCATCCGTCGTTTTTATTCCCTACCAACCAATTTTCAAGTGTCTCAAGAAGAAGAAGAAAACTGCAGAGCTGGACTCTGTTCTCAGTCCACTCGTGCAGCAAAGTACTGAGATGGTTTTGGTTCTGCAGCGTGTGAACCTCCCCGAGCAACACCTGCGAGGGCTCACAGACGTCTCTCACCCTCCCTTGGTATCACTAGGTACAAGTTTAGGATAAATCACAGATGCAGGTTGATTAGTTCAACCACAATTTGTTCTACTCACTTCTTACTACAGTCCTTAATTTTTCTGTAGTCACATTCTCAAGAAAATATAAGTTTGTCTGGAAAACTTTTTGCTGCAATACTTTTTTCCCTCTTTATTGCACAAACCCAGTTCTTTGTTGCTCCGGTTGCTGCGGGAGAGGAGGGAGCTGGGAGCTCTCAGGAGATGAGGTTGGGTTCCTAAGTGATGTCATTTGTGCTGGAGCAACGGTGGTGACTTTGTGATGGAATAAATGCTCCTGGACGTGTCAGGGCTTTGTGATTGTGTGTGTGTGCACTGTGGAAACTTCGTCTGATTCAGCAGCCGGCTGAGAAAATTCCGTGCTCGGTGCTCCACAGGCAGTGAGGGAATAGAGTGATGAGAGTTGCATTTTCCTTTCAGCCTGTTTATTTCTGATCAGGGCTTTTTTCAGCTCAAGAATTTGAACTTGAGTTAGAGGCTGTTCATTTAAATGGGTGCATAAAGCAATGATGTTCAAGGGTCTTACAGGTATTAGAGGTGGAGAGAGCAGAGTTTTGCAGCCAGAATGAAGGATTCAGGGAGAGCATTCAGGTGAGTCTGGTGTGCTGTAAAGCCAGTCCAGAGGGTCTGGAAACTTGGGGGGGAAAAGCAGTGATAAAGAAAGCAAACTTGAAAGCAAATGCACTCACTGTTAATTTTCAGCAGAGGAAGGTTTGGATCAAAAGCGAGTAAGAGTCAGAGGGCAAGGTTTGCAATTAGCACAGAATCTAAGCTTTCATGGAGAAATGCTTCCATAAAAGAAAGGCTATTTATTTTCCAAATGATATTTACACTGAGTAGAATTTCTGAGATGAAGAAGTGAGAATTGCCCCTTGTCTGGGGGAGCACAGGTCGAGCAGGAGCTGCAAGAGGAGTTAATGAATTGGCTGTAATTCACAAGCATTGCTTCAAATATTTTCAGTATTTCTCAACTATTTTAAGAAGCTGTATTGAATTCCAGCCCAACCAGCCTGATAGTCTGGAGAGAGGAAGGATGCGTATTGCTGGAGCAAGAATTAAGCAAAAATAGATAAATCTGACATAATGGATGACAAGGGAAAGCTGATTGCTGAAAGATGCTGGCATGCTCTGTTTTTGCATGCTTGGCATATATTCTGTTGTGTTACATGGCTTTTGAAGTGTAAAAAAAAAAAGAAAGAAATCTCATTTTGTGCTGAGATAAAAGAAAAGGCAGGTGCTTAAATTCTGTTAAGGATCAGCTTTGATACTGACATGAAGTAGTGACCTCGCTTGCATTTACCCCCCTGTCATTTTGTGAACTTCTCAATTGAATAAATAATTCACTTAGCACCAGATAAATGCCATTTAATAAGATGGTATTTTTGATCCCCCTTTCACTTCCCATTGCAAACAGTTTCACACTTTTTCAGCTTGAGCACAGCCTGGGGTGCTATTTCTGTTAATAACATTAAAAATATGTTGGAGAATGTCCACATAGTATTGTTTTTTCTCCAAATGTGAAATTAAGGAACCGTTGTGTTCTCTGCAGCTTGGATATTTGCCTTCATTTAAGCCTTATTTGTATTTGTTTCAAGTTGTCCTCTGGTAGATGAGCTTTTATATCTATGTTTGCTTCTGGGAACTGTTACCAGATCAAGAGGAGAAGTAAGGATTTTTGTCAAGGACTGAAGTATCTCTATTTCCCAGAAGCTCAGACAATGTGCAGGAGCCTCAGCTTGTGTCCTCTCCTGCACTTGCTGAAATGCCTGGATGTGGGGTAGAAACTTTTATCAGTGTTTCCAGTGCAATATTTTACTTTTTCGCATTGGTTTGTCCATTCATTTTTATTCTTCTTCATTTTTGGCCATGGCTTGTTCCTGGTCAGCACACGGAGATGGGGAGAGGAGGAAGTAGAAAGTGTTGCCCTGGCTGGCCCCACCCCAAAAACCTCCATCACCAGAACATTTTATATCCTCTGTATTCCTGGCTCACTCATCATCAGCGAGGTAACAGTGAGGAGAGCCACAGATTTATGAAGTGAGAGATAAAGTAGTGCCCATTCTGTATTTCTTTAAAGCTTGGTAACTTGCGGGATTCTGGGATTTATGGAATTGCTAAATACAGCAGCCTGATTTGAGTTATTTAACAGGTGATCAGCACCTTTAAATAATTGCTTTAAGAACATGCAGTTCACTGAAATGCTACACCCAGCAGGTGAGTAACAGGTCACTCTGTTGTGTAGTACACTGTATCCACGGCCTGCTGGCTCTTCAGAGGCTGTTTTTGGGGTGAGATGCTCCTGAGGATGAGCGAAGGTTTCAGTTTTCTGCATCTGTAATGAGTCACCACCACCTTTTCCAATTTTCAGCATTTGACACGTTTAAACAATTTTAAACCTTCTCAAACTAGGAAGTGAAGTGAGTAATTGAATTTTTTATTCCTTGTGTGGTATGCCACATTCCCATTTTCCCATTGTATTTTGTGACTCGTGTTAAAATCTTCACCACACAGATCTTGGAGCAATTTTTTCTTTTAATTGCAGATCATTACTTTGACTGTGAATGCTAAAATGAGTTTGTCACACTATTCATCTTTCTTCTTTCAAAAAAACCCCTGCTTTCCAAATACCAGTTGAGGAACAGAGCTCCTGAACAGACATTCTGCTGGCTGACATCCAGAAAAGTTGTTCTGAACTTTACCCAAAGATATTTTTCCGAGGGGTTGTATTCTTTCAGAAGCTGATTTTACTGTCCAAGCAGGGCATAGCTTGGCCTACACCTGGACCTGACAGAGACCTCAGTGTTCGTCTGCTGCTGGTTTTTATGTTTTTAGTAATTTGATTTAAATGGACTCTTAAAAAACCAGCAGCTGTAGCTCATGGCTGATCCAGCTTCATAGATTCTATAGGTCCCTTTTCCTTATTTCAGCACATTCTGTCTGGGTGTCCTCTCCATGCCTCCCCACTCATTTTGTATTTGTTCTGTTGTTGCTATAATTATTCCCCGTTGTGCTTAGGAATTATGCTTCGTTTATGTATTCCCATTGCTTAACTTGTTTATGCTGTGTGTGAAAATTAGTCCAAGTTTCCAGGGTTTGTGAGGAAAATGGTGATATTTCATTCTCGGAATAATTTCTCAGGAATGTAGTTTGGCTGCAGTGTGGCTTTGGTAGGGAATAGTGGGGGTGTAGCACTTGGGGATGAAAAGTGGGAAAGACTTTTCATGTGAATTCCCAAGTCCCGTGCAGGGATTCTGGAGTGCTTGGAATGCGTGGAGCACTGGAAACGTCTGGGTTGTTGATGTATTTAGAGATAACTGAACTGCTCCAGGCTTTTAAATAGATGCATTGACGGGTGTGCTAGAGGGAGATGTGTTAGAAAACAGGTTCTCTGTAAATGCAACACGTCTGAGACAAACCTTGAAGTACAATTCTGCTGAATTAGGTGACAGATCCTGCCTGCAGCAGGTGTGGGTTCTGTAGGACCTTCAGTGGTCAATGAGTGCGAATGTTTAATTTTTTACAATATCTGTAGTAAAGGTGGTGTAGAAAAGGTGAACCATGAAAGTGCAGCTATTTTTAGTATTCAAGAAAAAAAAAAAAGGCAGTCAAAAAATGATCTACTAAGTGATACATTGCTGACGTCTGTAGTGCAGCCAACCCAATTAAGGTGCCGTATATTGTTTCCAGCAGGATTCTGATTGTTTCTATTTTGGGAACCACGTGAGAGCAAGTGGAAATAGGTGAAACGCCGAGCTCTGCTCTTCAGAGTGGGTCTAGCACCCAGTTGTTCTCTGTAATTTCCCTCCTGATACTGGGACAGTCTCCCTGGCCTGGCTAAGGTGGGAACCACACATACACAAAAAAAAAAAAATTCCTACATATCTTTGTTGGTAAAATATCACATAAGGCAGTGTTGAGCACTGTGGATTCTTTTCTCATTTCCTGGCCCCGGCATATCCTTTGCTGTATCCTGCTGTCCCTGTCTTTGCCTTCTTGTTGTTAAACTTGGAGTGTGCATGTTGGAGGATGTGTGTCTCACAGTCCTGCCCTTTCCTGTGGCTGTCCCTTGCCACTCATTTTCTTCCTCTCTGTAGGCAGTTGCTGCATGGAAAACACTTTGAAAAATTGAAAAATATTTTAGGGTGACTGTCTTGAGGCAATACCACATATATATATATGTGTATATGTATAGATATAGTTTAAAATCTGTTGGAAGGAAATAGCATTGTATGAGTCTTTCTCAAAAAAATTATGCAGATGCTTCCACTCTGCAAAGTAAACTTCCTCCTCTGCTTATCTTTTTTTAAACCTGGAATGAAAAGCAGCATGTCTTCTTAACATCTGGAGAGGGGAGCCCTTCATGCCTACTTTATGTTCTTTTATCCATCATTGTTCTTTGTTCATCCTTCTATTCTGGGACTGGGTTTCTTAATTTTTTGTCTTCTAAGCTGGAGGAATGTCATGTGCTTTGGCTTTGTTGTGGACAGGGAAAATTAGGGATTTGCTCACCCTTCTCTTCCAGCTCATCAGTGTGTTCTGATTCTGGGTTGGTTTTTATTTTCTTCAGCTACAGCAAAGCCCTCAGCTTTTGCCTCGAATGTGTGGTGTGTTCCTGAAGCTGGTAATTCGTGCATCCCTTGACTTTAAATTGTTCACAGCTCTGCTGAGCATTTGTGAATGAGCGTGGAGGAAAATCAATATGTGAAAAAGCCAGAGTAGGGGGAGGAAAACAGCTCTTCTAGCACCTTTTCCTGGTCACACCATTGCCTGATTTAGTTTTTGTGTCTGTGAACTCTTTAGTGTTTAAATTTAGAAATGGATTGTTTTGGAACAAGTCACTTTTAAGATCATTTCCAGGAGATTTGTGTGTAATTTAATCCCATTCAGGTTTGCTGCTCTCTGATCTGCGTGTTCTGCAAGACTTCAGGTTCTCTATATCCCTGTACCTCTCCCACAATTTTCTACAAATCTGCTGGGTTGTTTTTCCAGTTAGAACTGCAGCAGCGTTTATGAATCTTTTTATACCTTTTCTATTCCTCGTTTCTATTCATTGACAAGGTGGTGTTTGTTACAGTAACCCGGAGGTTTAAAAAAGGTAACTTCAGTGTCCCTGAAGGATCTCATTAGTGATTATTATTCAAATACTCTAGAAATTGAATGTGTGCTTTAGAAATTAGCCTGAATAATATATTTAGTATTTCTGTTATATATTCTCTTACATTTACTATTAATTTCTAACATTGCTAAGTTTAATATTTTGGGGCGTATTTTTACTTAGAGCTTATCAATGAGTGAAGTTGCTGATGAAGAACCAAAAAAAAATCTTCTCAGAATGTGACAGTTCAACATAACCTCTCAACCACTTGAATTTAAGTTGAGACAGGAAAGAATTAAGATTTTTCCATACTTCCATCTAGTGTGCATGAGGGAAATTGCATCCACGGCTAAAATCCCAGCCATTCTCCTGGCAGTTCCAGTTGGGCAAGGATCATCTCATTCTCTGGTCTTTGTTAAGCAGTTACTGTTGATGAACTGTCAGGTTTGAGATCCAAGTATTTATGTGGTGGTACCTTTGTGATGTCCATAAAATGGTGACGTGTGAAGTTTGAGAAAAATCACCTTTCACCATGTGGTGTTCGTGCACTCCTTCACTGTGTTCTGCTCTATTTACTTGTCACTCCGTGCTAGGATTTCAGCTGCTTGATTTATGAATTATTGCTATTGAAATAAAATTAAAGTGGCTGTTCAGTTATTTAAGAGCCAATTAAATCTGATTTTATTCTGATGTAACATTTCCAGTGAAAGGGCATAAAACGCAGTTTGTGGAGGAAAGTTAGGTCTGAAAATGGTTAGTGTTTATTTTTTATAATCTGTCCTTTCGACAGCTTGACTTGGCAAATAAAATCCTTTGCAATCTCACAGCAGTGAGTGCAGATGTTAGAAATTGCTCTGTATGTGAAAATAAAACAGGTTTGGTGCTTTCAGTGATCCTTTATAAACCTTTAGCCGTGGCTGCTGGTTGGAGAATGTATCCAGCCAAGAGAAAGGAATTTGCAAAGCTTTTGGAGAATATAATTTATTTACCAGCTTTTGGTGACTTTGAAAGGTGGAAACAAAGGGTCTTTTGGGAGGAACGTTTCTCAAATCGTGGGCTGTGCTGTCCTGAGGGATCAGTGTTAGAATTAGTTGAGTTTCCAGTATCAGATTGTGCTAATTACTGCAAGGTCCCCGCTCACAGGGGACGCTCAGGACGAAATGATTGGATAAGTGCAGCCCAAGAACCTCGTTCATGCTCAGACAGAGATGGGTCATTTGTGTTGTATTGGGGAGCCAAATTTACTTTTAAAAATCTGGTGGGGCACAGACACTCCAAAAAACTAAAGTCACCAGAAAATATCCTGCCAAGAGTTGTAGTCCTGAATATAAATAGGAAATAAATACAGGAAGTGGAGAATAAGCAGGTACTTTTCATTATATGTGGCAATTAAAACGTGTCTCTTGATAGTGGTATTTCTTATTAGGGGAAATGACAGTGCCAGTCCCAGTTTTATTCTGACAATTTCACACCGTACATGATGTCTTCTGTGGGTATGGAGGGTGCTGGCTGAGCCTGTTTCGATATGAAGAGCCTGTTTTGTCTTATTTTTTTATTAAAAATAAATCATATTGATGCGGATGTAATTTTATTTGTGACTAGACAAGCCTGCACTAGCCAGCTCTCAGGTTTGTGGCGTCTGTCTCTGACAAGATCATAGATACAGAGAAAATGATTTATTTTAGTATCCAAGGCTTAGATAAAACTCTGGGTTTGTGCAGATGGCACAGAAAGGATAACACATAGCTCGGACAAATTTTTATAAAACACCATATATTTCTACCAGAATCCAAATCTTCAGTACATCAGTAATATTGAGGTTTATGTTTTTGTACTAACCTGGGTTTTTTTTGGTGTATAGAATTAATTGTTGAGTGTAGAGGTTGGTGGGTATGCAGTACTCTGGTCTGGCTGCTCTTTCAGGGTCCTTCCAACTGCCCAGCCTGGCACCTTGGAGAGCTGTTGGGAATTGTCTGGTTGATACTGGAGAATGCTGTGGGGTTTTGGGAGGGAAAACATTCAGGAGTGTGAGGGTGCTCAGCTTTTTGGAGAGGGTTGGAGATGGCACAGGTGTTTGGGAGGGACCTGCTCCTCCCTCAAAGGCTTTTACAGAACACTTTAGTAGAGCACAATCAAATTCTGATAGCGGCACTAATTCTAAATAAGTGTTTGCTAAACAACGTTAATGGATTTAAAATGTTTTTAGGAATAGTTATTAGTCCTTCAGTCTCGTATGGTGAAGGGAGTTTTGTCTCGATGGGGGGCTGCCATTTTAATGCGTCCTGGCAGGAGGCCTATTTTGATCATGCAAATTAGGTTGGAAAAAGTAGGCTAAGCCATTAAAAAGTAGGAGAGAACATGAAATTTTAAATTTTTAAGGTGACTGTTTCTCTAATTATTAGCATTTTTGTTATCATTGTTCACGTATGTCACTTCATTTCCCTTAATTCTCACGTCCTCATCCCTTTACTCTGACAGCCTCAGTGCTGGTTGCTCTAGCATCCACCACTCCAAATGGAAACCTTAGTCCATTGGCTGTTTTATTCCCAGCAAGGTGCTTGGAAATGCTGCCACGTGGTGTGTTTTGTTGTATAATTAGAAGTGCAGATACAGGCGTTTTTTTCTTGCACCATGGTTAATTTTTTCCTATTCCGTTAACGTTAATAGGGACTGAAGGTTAAACTTACGTAAACTCCGGATATTTGCAGGGTTCTTGTTGGCAGGAGAATTCATTCTGGGAGGTGGGAAAGGGACACATGGGTGAGGATTGGAGGCAGTGTCCAGAGAAGTCTGGATCTCAGGTGGGAATACACCAGGGATTTCACCAGGATCTCTTCAGGGTTTCATCTTCCCCACCAGTTTCTGGGTGGGAGGACAGAGTGACACAGCACTGATGAAACCCAGGGTCCCTCTGGGGGTGTGAAGAGCCCCCTGTTCCCCCCATGAGCCACGTGGATACTGGATCCTGCAGGAACCCTGCAGCCCATCCCTCACATCCTGCTCCTCCAGGCAGCGAGTGCGTCGGCAGAATAACTGCCTTGGTGCCCATAGGCTTGCAAGCTTCATTTAATCCTATTAATTTTTAATAGAAAATTAATATTAAGCCAGCATGCTTCGAGCATGGCTTTGCCTGTGCCCAGAAAGACCCTCAGCTCATGTTTTTGCTTTGGAGTGTTGGATCCTGCAGGAGCAAGACCCTCCTGGAGCAATGTGGGGCTTAGAGCTGAGGGATGCTGTCACCTTCAGCAAGTCCAGTAGCAGTGCCCTGTTCCACCTCAGTGATCACAAATGTTGGTTGGATTTCAAATCTCTCTGTCTAAAAGGGATGGTGGGTATGCCATGCATGTATAAACGGAGAGGAACTGGGGATTTCCGGCTAAAAATGTGCAACAAATGTATTTGTGTCAACTATCACTGCACTGACCCGACCGGAGTATGATGGAAAATGCCAGCAGTTGGATATCAACTTTACAGGACTTCAGTAAATATTAATTTATGCAATTTAGGGGTGATGTTGTACCAAAAAAAAGCATATTTTTAATTGCCATTTTCAGCTTTGCTACAGCTGATGTTCTGCAGCCTCCAGAACAGTAAACTCGAAACAGGAAGGTCGACTCTTGGAGCTGATGGTATCTCTGTCCTTAAGAGAGATTCTGGGAAAGTAAGCTGCATTCCTTAGCTCTTGCAACCCTTTTTAATTGTTTTTTCTCACAACCTTAGCCTGATCTTATCACCTAAGTAATTGTTGCATCATCTTTGCTTTATTCTCCCTACTGGGAAGTCAGATAATTGCTTTATACCTTTTAATGGAAAGTGTTTGGGAAGCCTGTTACCTCTGGGATGTAGATGAGCAGTGCAGTAACTATTGCAACAGTTGCACTTCTCCCACTTTTCTGAAGCTGGATGGGAATCCAGCAGGAGAAGGCTTCGATGGCTGGCACCTTCTCTAGAATTGAGTAGCAGCCATAAAGTTACTTGGTGTTTTAAACTCCATCATAAAAGTAAAGCTGCCAGCTCTGCTGTGCCCCGTGTTTGGGTATATCTCATCTGCGGGAATATTCAGCCAGACTTTTCCTTATGAAGTAGTATTGTAGGGTATTAATTATTCATAGTCAGTTTAATTCTTCTTTCTTGCATATTTAATTGTAATAGCATGCTGTATGTCACAGTGATTTCCCAGAAGAACTGTACACCAAAGGCAAACCATTCAGGTATATAGTCTTAAATATGTCCGTGCTAATCTTTGTTGTTTAATTTTGGAGCAGAGTGGGATATTATCAGATGTTTCTTGCAGGGAAACAATTATGCAAAAGCATGATTTTGCTTAATCTTTTCAGCTGAAATTTTCGAGCTGAAATAGCTGGTTTGATTTTCACTGATGACGTTTACCGTTGTCTTGCTTATTTTATGAGGAAAAAATGCTTAATGGGAGGGAGGACGTGACTTTTGTTTTCTTCTCTGAAGCGGGGGAGCCTTTATCAAAGACTTTGGAAGTGTCAATCGATTCCTTGCAGAAGATGAAGGAAGGGAATAAGATTTTTATTGAGTTTTTTTCAGTGATCAGAATAGCAATGCCAAATGCTTGTGTGATTAAGATTTTTTTAAACGTTTTTTTTTAACGACTGGGATGGGCTCTTAGTGCTTGATGTGAGAAAATATTGGAGGCACAGGAACTGCAAATGCATTCACAATTTGATTTACATTACCCTCCTTCCAGAGCTGTTTCACGCTTGTAAGACACTTGGTGAAGCCGAATCCCTCGTGTTTGGAGAGCAGGATTGTTCTCGGAGATTTGCAGTAGGAGTTTAAACTTCTGAAAAATCTGTTTACAATGTGTCTGAACTGGAGGATAGAGGACACAGTAGAGACTGTTATCTGTTTACTGCTCAGATAAGGAGGTGGAATAGATTGCTGGCCTGTTTCTGAACTCTGCTTAATGAATGGTTGCTAGGCAAATTGCATCTCAATCAGCTTAATCCTCAAGATGTCATTTACAGGTCTGCTCTTTGTGAGGGCCAGAACCGTGCGCTTTCAAACTGCACAGGCCAGAAATTGCCAGCAAAGCAGCTTAGAATAGCTTGTTCAAAAATTCAGTGTACATGTGCTGCTGAGCTGCCCAATTTAAAGTGCCTGTTGTCGCAGGGCCGTCACTGCCTGGCCATGCGCGAGATGAGGCGTGCGGTGATAGACAGGAGGCAGCAGCATCCTTAGCACTGTTTCTGGATCAGCACAGCCCACACCACCACGTTTTGGCACTGGATTAATGTGAAAGAAAGCGTTTCTAAATGGGGACCGCACTGCTGACGTGATGAAAGGTATTTCTGCTTCGGCTGAGTTCGCTCGGAGCCGGGTGTGATGTTGGGGTGTGTACGTGGGACATGGTTAAAAGGTGGAAATGGGAGGTGGTGTCACCTGGCACGGGACAGGGAGCTGGGGCTGGCCTTGGTGAGAGAGGTGTAGTCGGGAGAGGGCACAGGCTGGCTGTGTGAAAGCTCCATCCTGCCTCTGGAACGTTGGACTTTCTCCCGCGGCATCAGGCGAGAGCCAATTAATTGCATATGCTGGCATGTGGGATGCCCACATACATTAGGCTCATGGTTTAGTCCAAAGGAAAAAGTTTCCTAATATAGTTAAGCTTTAACAGTCCCTTTGTAAAGAAAGATAACAAGATACTTGTTTTTATTGGTTTCCCATGACAGCGATTAATCTTGTTGCGGGCAGCGCATTGTTCTTTGCATGGCTACACCTTCCTTTCCTTTGAAATACATCCTCTGAGTGCTGTGTGTCGTGACACCAAACGCTCTAAAGGCAAACTGGAAAAGGCTGGACTTGTTGAACACAAAAGACGTTTTAGAACTGTTCATGGTCACCGTGTGCTGATATGAAATGTCCTTCACATGACACGGTTATTAAAAATACAGGTGTGAGCGTCGTGAGTGAACTTCGCAGTGCTTGCATAGCTGGGCTGTGTGCGGCTTTTGTGTTATTCAAAACCGCTGTTTTTTTAGGAAAAGATGACATTAAAACATTGAGAGCCTCTCCAAATAAAACATAAATAAAATATTCCACCTCAGTCACAGGCAAAATGACAGTGGTGCTTGCATCTCTATGCTGTGGATGGGAAGAGGGCTGTCGAACAGAAGACTTTGTGATCAGAGAGTGCTTTTCATGCAAATGAAGATTTTATTACATGCTGCTGAATCAGGGGCTTGTGTAGCGAGAACAGCACAGAAGTGATAAGATCACTTTGTCATAGCTTGAAATTTTGCCCAGCGTGTCTTTCAGATTGCTGAAATGGGCAAGAAACGCTCTTGTTAAGGGCACAGCAGTAACTGATACAATATTTGGGGGGCAGGGCTGTTGTTTCCTGGTAGGGTCTGTCTGCAGGGGTCTGCCACATGTCCACAGCCCTGACTGCAAAGCAAGGAGGAACTGCAACCTGTAGGTCACCCTGTGCAGCAGCAAAGTCCTAAAAGCTCTTGTTCCTGATGGGATCCCTGTTCTGCTCTTGGTGAATAGGTATGGAATCTCCTCTCTGCTGCAAGCCAGGAGCTGTTAGCATTGATCAGAGCAGAGTTGTTCATCCTTTTGGCTGGGATAGCCTATGTTGGCCGTTCCCAGGTCGTGCAGGGGCTCTTTCACATGCCACAGGGCTGTATTTTGCTGCAGAGGGCACCCATCCAGGACTGCCTGTGATGGGTTTTCCTTTTGTATTCGTTCGCTAATATCATCTTCCTGATGTCCTTTCTTTCACTGTTAGAACCGGTTTGGTTTAATGAGGGCTGTTGTTGCCAACAGGGGAGTGGATATGTGTGGTGGAACAGGCATCTAAATCTTCCCCTGCAGATGGGGAGCATTCAGCATCCTGACATGACCTTGGTGAAAGTTCTCTGGCGTGTTACTTTCCCTCTTTATTTATCTCCTTTGCTGTGTAGCAGCTTTGCTTCCAGGGAAGTATCTGAGCTATTGGAAATCTGTCCTCTCTTTTCTTCCCCTCTCCAGAGACATTGTCAGCGTAACACCCAAACTACTTACATTGACGCCTGAGTATTCTGCTTTTGCACAATCAGGAGGCATTCAGTGAAAGTAGCAAGAGGAGAAGAAGTTTAAGATTTAGGACAGACATTTTTAGACACTTTTCAATCCATAATTTTGCAGAGTCTTGGTGAGGAAGGTCAGAGACTTCGTTCACATGGGGTGCCCCTGTGTGTATGTGTTGAGCATCTGGGTGTACAGCACAGGGGAAAAATATTCTTAACAGCCATCAGATTGCAGTGTGGGGCTGTTCATATTTCAGATTCTTATCTGAAGAGTCTAGGAACAAAATCCAACCCTGCATGTTCCTGGAGAGTTTCAGAGCAGTAGGATGGAACCTTTTGCCTGTTTTTCTCATGCAAATTACGGTAAGGATTATTCAGTGTTTAAAATCTGGTTTATACTGGCTTCTGAATTTCATTTAAAATAAACATCTGGAGAGCTTTTTGATCTCCTGTGCAAGACTGTTGTCTGCCTGCCTCGTTAAAATGACTTCTGCTTAATTTTTAGTGAAAGGCAAAGACCTAGATGGTTTCAGCCCAGAGGCAATCTGAATGGTTCCCCTTCTGCCGTTAGAAATTTCCATGAGCAGCTACTTAAAATCTGTTCTCTTAGGGAATGTGGCAGCAATAGGTGTCTGTTTCTTCATGCTGCAATTTGGGATCTGCAAAGCTGCTACCTGTAGTGCCATTTGTACTTCTGCAGAGCCTCCTACTCCTGGTGCCAAGCACGTGCTGGAGCAGATGCTCCATTCAAGAATTTCCATCTTGGCCCTTTGCAGCTTGCAGTCCAAAGCCCTCCTTGGGAAGATTGCCACGGGGTGCTGCTATCCCACAGCCAGAGCACTGGAACAGGGAATAATCAGTGATTTGTTAAAGTAGCCATTGTATTCAGAGTCTGTTTTCTGTGATTTGACAGGAGCTCACTCCTCTGCTCTTCACTGGAGACTGGAAACCTGTGCCCATGGCAAGGGCTGGGTCTATGCTTCCAGTGGCTTTCTGGCTTTGAAACAGGTTCCTGTTGCTCTTTGCAGAGCCTGGAGCAATGATCTGTGCAGGCAGTGTCTGCAGAGCTAGAGTGACTTTACCTCTTTGCTTTTTCTCCAAACTCGTATCTGTATGGGATCAGCTGGTCCCACATCGTGTGTGAAGTAGTTAAATGCTACCCTGCATCTATAAGATGTGATTTTCTTCCCCCCCCTCTTTTCTAGTCTCTTTGATCAAATCAAATAAAAACGCAGTGCTTTCATTTCTAGTTTTATAGTTTCAAAGACAATCTCTTGACGTGCTCGAGCAGTCTGGACCCGAGTCCCTTTTTTCCTTAGTCCAAAGGCTCGCTGTGTCTTGCGCCTTTCTCTGTATCAGCAGTTGCAATCTGCATTAGCTTTTATCTGCATCAAAAGACAAATGGAAGAGAGCAGGACCCTGCAGGAATGGGAAACAGACTTACCTGTGCAATGGAAATATGTAATCCTTACATTCAGTCTGCCACATGGAGTAGAGACCAGTTTCTATACTGGAAATCTCTAGCCTATACTCCCAGAAAGGGGAGTTTTGATTTTAGGCTTTGGAGGATGGTTAATCCCCTCCAGTGATTAATACCAACATAAAATATTCTGTGATGTCAAACTTTTCCTCCTAAATGCTTTCTTTTCTCCTCTTTTTTTTTTTTTTTTTTTGCATATGTCAACTATACAAAGCAACGCTCAATTTGAGAAATTAGCATTCAAACACTCTGTAAGTACTTTATTTTTGTCTGCTTTGTGAGCAGCTGAACACACATCCAGGCTGAAATACTCGGAGCTGCTGCTGCTGCTGCTTCCTGGTGCGCCCATGCCAGGCTTGGGAGAATTTGGAACTTTGTTCCGTGTCCTGAAGAGGCACTCCCGACCCCCCATCCTGCACAAGCACATCTGCACAAATCTCCTGCTCGACTGCATCCCGGGAGGAAAGGATCCCAGTTAAGCCAGACTGAATCATACCCAGGGAGATGAGCGCTCTGGTCGCTGTCATCCCGATCAAAATCCCAGCCGTGCGTCTGATGGCATTCGGGATGTCACCATTCCTTTCCCGGAGTGGTGGTGCTTAAAGCAAAGTGTGTTACTTCTCTGCATTAAGGAGTCAGATTCAGCTGTTCAAAGCAAGTTGATAAATTGCTTTTCATTAAGTGTCTGAGCGCCAAGGGGTTCGGTGTGTGTTCCAAGGAAAAAATACATTAATTACAGCTTCTGCAGAGCATTTATCAATCACGTAGTTATAAACACTACTAATGCACTTAATTGAAGGTAGAAAAATTTACCTTTTTGAATTTGTTGACTGTAGCAATTCCGTGGCCAGAAAGACAAATTGGAAATTAAAACTAGGGGATACTTTTAGTGGGAGCTGCACAGTGGAGGTCAGGGCTGTTGGAGATGAGTTACCAGGATTTCACCTTTGTGCAGGAGGTTTGTGCTCTCTCTGCTGTTGAGGTACAGGCTGCAGCAGCAATGTTTGTTCTCTTCTCCCACACAGCCACGTTGAGTTTGCCATGCAAAGGGATCTCCCTGCCTGTGGTACAGTTTCAGCTCCCTCTGTGTCCTGTTCATACAATTTATTTATTGCTCTGTGTGTTGGGATTTTTTTTTAAAGAAAAAGGCAACTGCAGAGGAGGAAAGATGCACAAAAGCACACAAAACGTCCTGCTCACCTGTAGTCAGTAAAACTCTCTGTGAAAAAACAAATCTTTTGTGAATATGAACTTTGGGTAAAGGTGGTGTGTTGGCAGCTGCTGAAGGAGTCAGGTGAGATCGTGCTGATGTGTTTTATCAGGTCTTCAGACAGAAACCTCTGGTGCTTGTGGTGTGCAGAGGCTTTGAAGGCACCTTGCACACTTGTGTTGCTTTCCCTGCGGCTGTTTTGAACTGCCAGCTGTGCAAGTGGCCGTTTTTCAGGCTTCTCAGGAAAGCACTGAGAATAGCAGACTTCTTGCAGTAGCTCACAACTAATGTATTTCTTGTCCATTCTTCTGTTGAGTTGTTCTGAGGTGGCCTTTGAGTTTCCTGGGAGATTGATAAGGACGTTAGGTCTGTGTCAGGACAAGCCAGCAGGACACCAGCACCTCGTTGTGAAGGTTGACAGGAAAACACCATCCCAAGTGTCTGGTCCAGCTCTTTGGTATTCACCTGATGGCTTCTCTTTTCTGCTGGTGGGTGTTTTGTACGTGTGTTGCAGCTTCTGTTTGAGGTTCTTAAAAGGCTTTTCATCTTCGCAGCTGGCTGCACGGTATCTCCAGCTACTGAAGGAGGTCTTATCTTGCCCTTACAAATGATAAAATGTGTATCCAAGAGCTGATGTGTTCATGGTCCAGCAGGAAGCTCTGTCGCTGTGCACAATCAGACAGAGATCTCCAGTTTTGGATCTTAAAAACGTATTTTTCACCGCTGGCTTTGTAAATGGGCTGTTAAAATTTCACCATGTGTGCAACCATAATTCAGTGTCCAGAGAGATAAATACTAAACCAAACTGTCAGTGTGATTGTACAGGTCAGAATGGTTCACATGCACGATCAATGCAAACGAAAATCCATCCTCCCCATGAGCCCATGTTCACACACCACCAGCACACCTGGTCCAAAAGTGAGTCACTTCCTATTTTTATTCCTTTATATACAAGTCCAGGTTTTGTTTTGTATGAAGTATAATGCATTCTGCCTCATCTTATTTGCAAATATTTCTCATTTTCAAGTGAATCTATTTTTAAAACAGGACTCAAAACATATTTTTCAATAGCTAACAAATGTCTGCTCACTTATTTGTCTGTTGAATAGAGGTAAAATTTGTTCAAAGTTAGCTCTGAATTTAGTTTTTTTTTTAAATAATCAGCTTGTAATAAACAGGGGAAGATAGCTGCTTTCCTACCCAGGAACTGTCGTAATCTGTAACTTCTAACGATATTTGAGAAGGAGAAACTGTCTTCCTTCTGTCATGTGCAGCCACAAGGATTTTTGTAAGTCATGATTAAGACTTTAATTCAGTGCTTTTACAGGGTAAGTGTGGAGTGAGAGGAGATAATGAAAATGGTGATCTCTGTGAAGCAGCCACAGGAGAGGGAACTGTTTCATGTTTCCTTTTCCCCTTTGCCTAGGCAGCTGTTTGCTGTACCTAAGAAAAACTTCCTTTTCAGATCTGGGAAAGCAAGAAAACCGAGAGGGAGGAATTCTGCCCGTGAGTGGCATGAGGAAGCTCACAATTCTTGCATGTCCTGTGTGGTAAAGTAAAGCCCAGAATTACAACCTCATGCTTCTCCCACACACGGAATACATAGGAAAGCTGCACATAACCCTGTTCCTGCTGAGGATGTTGAGGTTATAACTGCAGGCTGTCCCCTATGGGAAAGGGGTCAGTGTGTATTTTGGTTCCTTATCACTTGAACGCAGAAGGAAGTTGCATAAAGGATGGAGAATGTCTGTTGGTGGGAATGCATGGTACCTCCACTGGGGTATGTGTGAGCAGCATCCTGTAGTTTGGCAGAGGCTGGGCTGTGCTGGGTTTCCTTTGGATGGAAGTCATCTCAACTAACCTTAATTTTTCCCTCATGTTCACATGAGAACAGGCACATTCATGCCTGTAAGTCTTGTTTTATATTTTAGAGCTCCTGTGATGTTAGAGATGCTGCTCAAGCATGTAGGAAGAAGTTGGGTTTAGTTTGCCCTGAGGATAATGGGTGCTGTGGGGGAAGGAGTGTTTGTTTGTACCTGACAGTATCTTGTTGAGGAAAATGGGATCTTTTGTAAATGTTACAGTGGTGGGTAGGGAGTCTGTTTTGCCTTTTGAAAATAAAAATGTAAGCTTGATATCCTGGGCAAGTTATTTTGATGACAATGCTGTGTTTACCTGGCCTGTGCTCTTAGCTGCTGTGGTTCAACTGTGGCATCCTTTGCTCCTTCCCTGAATATCCATGGAGCCATGTGCACCCTGGAACATCTAAGATACATGCCAGGCTGTGTCTTCATACCTTTTTCCCACCAGAACAGCATGAAAAATTTGAAGTTGGAAGTTCCCATATAAAAGGAGAAAGAAAATTAATTAAAGGTCAGGGTGCTTTAGTGTAGTGAAAATTGAGAGGAGGCAGATACAAAGTTATTCAAATTGCTTTTGACTTCAGGCAGGTCGATTTTCCTATTTCTTGCGTATGTTCCCATGGTAGAAGTAGTATCTCATCTGTCTCACAACTGACCACTAGTATTTGTGTTTCAAGCACAGCCAGAAATCCTCCTTTGAAGCTTTGGCCAGGCCCTACAATCGTCCTGACTTGTCTTTTCTACATCTTTCTTTCACCTTAGGAGTGGCCTGCAACAGCTGGCAAGACCTACTTTACGCCTGTGTTGTCTGTCAGCTCCTGCCACGTTTCAGAATACAGAGTTAAATCTAAAAATACTCTTAAAAAGAGGTGAGGGCTTTGAGCAAAGTAAAGTAAGCCACTGATTTGGGTCATGAAAGGGAATTGATGTCACTGGTTCTTCGTTGCTGCTTTCTTGAGCTAAGAAGTTCTGTTCTGAGCTGTGAAGATGCAGAGGAGCAGGGGTCAGCAAGTGGTGCTCAGGACAGGGAAAGGTGATCTGTGTCCATTTGTCCCCAGGAGAGTGCCCAGACAGTGACCTTGTAAGCCTGATGTGAGAAGTCAAGGTGGTGTTAAATGCTCTGCAGTTTCATTTGTCTTCACAGTCTTCAGTGGTAGAAAACTCACCCGCTGCTCTCCTTTAAACAAAGAGTGACCGTGGCATCAGGTGATTAAATGCTTCATCCAAAATTATGTCAGGAACCTGTGGTGAGCCAGATACTTCCCTTCATCTCTCCTGTCATAGACCAGTCCATCATCAGGAGACCACTGTTCTAACATAAATATGGTCAAAAAGCCTGAAGCCAAGTGTAAAAGGAGTCGTGTGCAATTTTTGCCTGTGTCAGAGTGGTTATGTGGCTTCAGTAATGTTTGTTAAGTGCTTTGATATGCATTGGTGAAGGACAGAGTGTTAATAATTAAAATTGTAAAGAAGTTCTGAAGTAGCATGGGGTTTGCCGACCGCTTTCTGGTCTGTTAGTTAACAAAAATGCAAAATATAAATGGACAAATCAGCAGGAATTGAGTTGAACGCTCCTTTCCCCCAGCCACCTGCATGGGCTGAGCACAGAAAGCAGCTAATTGTCTGCTCTGCTGCAGAGATGAAAGAAGCTGGTCCTGCAACAGGAAAGGCTATTGAACTGCATGAAGGTGGTAAATTATCAGCACTGAAAACCTTTTGAGTCGGTATCTTTATGTGCTCAAAAAGTACATTATTTGTACTGGTATTGACAGCGTTCAGGGGCTGATAAAACCGGCATCTGGTGACGTGAATCTTATGTTTCTGTGCCTGTAATTAAGAGGTCAATAAAACTGAAACTTGTTTTTTGAAACTCTCTGCCGTCGCCCTGTTTGGGTGTAGTTGAAGGGTGTGTTTGGTGAGGACGGGCCCTCATAATGGCTTTATCTTGGCCCAGCTAATGAGCTGTTTGCAGAACTGCTCTGATTTGCAGTGGGCAGACTGTAAAGCAGCCTCGTGTTTGTCCATTTTCCTGCTAGCAGTTCCATTTGCAGAGTGCAGGCAGGAGCAGGCTTCTTGCCAGCAACAGCTTCATTCAGATTAGGGCTTTAGTTCAATTATGTCCAATTAACTTTTATTGCAGATAGCAGTGATAATTACTTGCAAGTCAATTTTTTGGCTGTGGTTATCCCAAGGCTAAAGTCTGAGCTTGATGGATTTTAATAACTGAAGTGACGTATAGCTTTTCCTCTTTTTTTTCTTCTTCAGGCCTCAATTAGATGAAAGGTCAGAAGCTATGTAAAAATCCATCTTAAAATTAAAGCCAACTGTTCTACTCCTCAGCAGATGCGTAGTACTGTGTTTTAAAATAATCTCTTGGGACAGACCTAAAAAAAGACTTTTTAAAGTCTAAGATCATATCCTTGAGCTGGCTGCAACTTTATCCGAGGAGTGAATTTGATGGAGCTGATGTCACACGTGGCAATACCTGAAGCTGAGAGCCGCCTCCTTGGCTTTTTTTAGTGCACTGAACCCTGTTCCAAATTGCTCACCTAGAAGCCTTCAGTGGTAGCCCTTGGGCATGAGGAGTGTGATATGAACAATATTCCATTTAAGTGCTGTTATCCCAAAGCTGCTTCCTTTTCTTCCCCGTTGGGCGTTGCCGTCCCAGCTCGGAGAGGGCAGCAGAGCTGTGCTATGGCAGCATTTAAATTCTCTCTGCCTTCCCCCACCAAACTCATTTTGTTGCCTCAGTAACATTATAAATGGAGGTCAGCTTAAGAGGTGACGTGGTTTACAAGCAAAATCATAGTTAATTAAATGGCAAGAAGCAGAAATTGATTTTGATCGAAACTGTTGCAGGGCTCCACAAAAGGTCCACCTGAATGCAGAAAGCCAAAGGTCCTGTGCTGGCAGGGGCTGACATTGCACTCCCTGTGCTACAAAAGGCGACTTTCTATTGTTCAGTTTCCTATTTATTTATCCCCAAGTACACTCGATGCTATTGTGATTTATTGCCATTTCAGAGGGCAACTTCTCTGCCCACTGTTTTGCAGTTTTTCATTTATAAAGCATTAAGAGGATGTGATACCAGCCAGTGATGAATACAGTGCTAGTTTGGTAATTTTCTTCCAGGAAACGCTAAGATTTATCTCTGGCTCTTCATCAGTCCTGGGAAAGGGCTATTCTGGTAAGTTTCTAAGAATAAAGGGGAGCTTTTAGAGCTGGAAAAAGGCAGGAAGCCTGCAGGATGGGTCTAGACACTGTCAAGCAAAGCATGGCTTGCCTGGAAGGAGTTGTAGTGAATGCTGAGGGTGGCAGGAGGGTTCAGTGTCTGCCATTGACATGAACAAGACTTTGGAACCCCAACATTTTAGGTTACTTCAGGAAAGGGAAAAGGAATTATTCTCCTTGGTGTTGAGCAGCCTGCCGGGGGGTAAATGAGACACTGAGTTTCCCTCGGAGCATGAAAATTGGCCCGGATTCAATTATGTTTCCTGGCAAGCTCTTGCAGACATTTGTACCAAAGAAACTTCACAACCCCAGTTAGTTTTTGTTGTTGCCTGCAGCATTTCTGTGCTCTGAACTTGGCATGTGCCGCGTGCGCTCGGGGGGTTGCCGTAAATCCTGCTGGTGGCTCTGGAGCTTCACGGTGGAGATGGAACTTCATGGAACTACATTGTGACTAAAGAGCCGAGGAGAAGCAAAGCGTAGCAGCCACAAGCCTTTAACAACCCTCACACACAGGCTGACGGGACCCCAGGGTGCTGGAAACTTGGAATAGTTTGGAGCTTTTTCTTTTGTGTGTGGGTGGATGCTCCCGCTTCCTCCTGGCCTCGGGCTTTGTGAACAAGCCCGCAGTTAATCGTGGAATTTCAAACATGCCTGTTTACTTTCAGGAACCTAACTTTAGACTTCACCAGCTTGCTTTCCTCTAAACCAGCTCAGTTTCCCATGTTTCACTTCCCAGGGGTGGTTTGTGGGGAGTTGTTTCCTTTGTGTTCTCACCCTGTAAGGCCTCTCGGGAGTTTCAGAGGCTGGTGTATCTAAAAACTTGGCAATAACTGTATATGTGATCCCATTTATATAATAAAGCTGTGTTAGAGTGTTAGAAATTTCCCAGTAGTTGCTTTACACCTAGGTTTCACTCCAGGTTGTAAAAGTAGCTCCTGGTCTGACAAGCACAGAGGCAATAAATACTAAATGTTGAATATAATTCAGAAAGTGATACATTTTTAAGTCAAGAAATACAATATTGTGGTAAGTTCTACTGGAACTGACTCCTGGCTCTGCAGGGGTGTCCCTGGGCAGTGGGTGGATGTGAGTTCTTCCATCCTGGTGAGCCTTGTGGTGACAGGGGACACTGTGCTGCCTGGACCAAAAAACACCCTGATGTGCAGGTAAGGCTGAACGTAATAGTCATTGTGAGGATGTGCCAATTACCCCCAAATCCAAAGCAGTGCAAATCCCTCTTAAGCTTAACATGCTTTGATTTAATTATTAATAAATCTTAGGAGAAAAAAAATCTGTTCACATGTCTAAACCTGCTATTTTGTGGAGCATCCTGCAGTACGTGTGCTGTTAAGATTATATCCCGCAGCCAGATGAGATTAAAATCACTTCAAAGAGGGGTATTTATTTATTTATTCCAATCTAATGATTGTTTTCCTCTAGAAAAATGCTTTATTTTTTTATGTATCTATTTTCAAGACAGAGCTCGTTGTGCTGTGTTTGGCAGTGTACAGAATCTGTTTAAAATGCAGTTTAAAAACTGAGTTTTTCACGGTTCACAGCCCTCCATGGCTGGGTGCCACAGCCTACTGGTCAGATCACTCTCCAGTTTGCAGCTGACTGGTTTAGATGACAGTGTGACTGCCCCTGGTACAGTGCAAAACCCCTTCCATTCCAGTTCCCCCAGTAACTCACCATTCATCCTCGGAGGGGCTGGAGCTTTCCAGGTGCTGGTGCCCACACAAGTCGCCACCGTGGAGCCAAATTCTGCTGGTGAGAAGTCCTGATGTGCCAAGTTCAGTTCATCTCCTGCTCTGGATTAATTAGAAGGAATAAACCCAAGCAGGAGGGGCTGATGGCCCAGCTGCCAATCCTGAGACAGCCAGTAATGCTCACCTCAATCCCAAATACAGCCCATGCCAGGGATTTCAGTTCATTTTAGCTGGTGGGGAGTTGGAGTTGTCCGTGCCAACTCGTGCTGAGGAAGAGTCAGGTCAGAAAGAGGTAGTCAGGTGCTGAGTATCTCAAAGGGAATAAATGTTAATTGATTTCTAGCTAGAAAAAATGAATGGGGTGCTTGTCAAGATATTTCAGATGCATTTGTTTTCAAATACTGAGATCTCGGTTTTGAAAATTGGTATTGATTTCATAGAGAATAAAAACTGAAGCAGGATTTTAATTATAATAAGAAATTCAGCAATGGAGTTATGGTCAGCACTTCTATACAAGTCTGAATTTCTTTTTCTGATGCTCAGCAGTGACCTAGATGTCATCAATTTAGTTATTGCAAATCAAGCTAAAAGGGCAATTTTAGACTTCCACTTGAAATTATTTTTCTAAGTCCAGTATTTCCTTTAAAATTATTATTGCCACTCCAGTCTTTTATGAACCTTTGGCATTACCTAAAACGATTATCTGCCTGCGGGAACAACTTGCCTTTATAGCTCTCTCTGAAACATTGCTCTCCATATTGGAGCTAAAGCTTCTGTAAATACATGTTTTGACCTTCAAGGAAGCACTGCTGTCATGTAGCAGCAGCCTGGCTATTCCGAGGTGAATGCTGTGACCACTCCTAATCACTTGTTCTCCCTCCTAATGTGCCATTATCCTGGTTATTGCTGTGTGCACCTCACTGGGGCACTTCAGCAAGAGGCTTTCTGAGAGCGTCACAGTTCAGGCTCTAATGAGCATTAATGATGGAGCAGGTGAGCAAACCCTCCCCGCATCTTGCTGCCAGAAATGCTGCTCCCTCAGTCAGAGCACGGCTCTGCTCTTTCAGGGCTGCACACAAACTTGCCATCAATTAAATAATGTTTTAGACACCGACCTCCTTCGGGCCTGCAGGGATGGGAAGTGAATCCTGGTCTGGCGTCAAACGTTATTGGAGTAAAAGGTGGATGCTCAGGTGAATATGGGAATAGTGTGATCTGTTTTTCTGTCTACAGTGAAGGCTCTTAATTTTGTTTGTCTGCTTTTCACTGAGAAATAGGTCTTGTTTGTGCTAGCCTTCTGAAGTTGATGAAATGAGGAAAAAAAGGAAAATACAATTATTGTTTTTTTCTTGCTGACTGTGGGTGTTTCTGTTGCTTACTCAGGTAAAGCTCTGACAACTCACAGTGGCTTTGTCTTCTGATTAAAAGGAGCTGGATTCTTGTTTTGTCTTTTTGGTCTTGCTGGGCATGATTTGGGACGAGGAACTGCTGCCCACAGGCTGTTTGCAAAGTTTCACTGAATGTTGCATACCCACAGTCACAACTGAGTCTCATCTATAAAGGTCGAGCAACTTTTCAGTTCCTCAGGCAATTCCTTGATGTTGTGGATGTGACAGGTCTTCAGTCATCGTTTCTGAAAGACTCCAAGAAGTCCATCTCCTTTGGAGAATCAGAAGAAAAGCCAGGTTTAGGTTTATTTTACAAGGTTTTACATATCTTGGACTTTCAGCAGTGCTGATTGTTGCTGTCTCCTCGGAATGGAATGGAGAGTGATACAGACGTGCTGTGTTGGTGGTTGTGCTGTGAGCCCTGCACCTTGGTGAGGTGGTGTGTGTGTTTCTCACGGCGCCAGCTCCGTGTTACTCTGCGTGGGAAGGGTGAATGGGCAACAGCCTGGAGTTGTCAGGCTGACATTCGGTGCCCAGAACTATTTTTGTTAGTCAGAGTGGCACCCAGCAGGTGCCCTGCTCACTCAGCCACCCTCGGTCAGCTTTGGAGAGCACTTGCTCAGTGAAGATGCAGAAGCTCTCATAAATTAATATTTGTATGAGATTTCTTGGCCGTTGGTTTAATCAACCTTTGCGTGTTGAGCGGAGGAGATAATTAAACATGGAGCTAATGAACTGTACACAGTGAGTAATTGCTGTGCTGCAGGAAAGCTTCGAGTCCACGCTGTTCACTCGGTTGATGCCAGTGTTCCATGGGCAGTCTGACCTGTGCTGGTGGTCTGAGGTGAGGTTTCACACTCAAGTCTTGCAAAGGTCCCTGCAGAAATCTGCTGTTGGAGGTTTCTGGAGCATGAAGGTGGCGGTGCTGACGGTGTCACATCGTTGTCATCGCCCTGTTTGTGCCATGTCAGCAGTGAGATTCTTTCAGAAGTGGCCTCCGAGAGGTTTTGGCGGATGTGGCTTCTCGTGTCTGGGCTCGAGCTTTCTTCTTCCCCTCTTTTGATCTTTGAATGCCTCCCCAGTTATTTTAATTAGGGTTTGTGAAACAATGACTGAAACTAAATCAGCTTACAAGTCTTGAATCCTTCAACTCTTCCCAGGTTTTGGAGGTCATATAACAAGTCCCAAAGCCTTTCTAGCTGCTCCTTAGGTGTTTTGCTCTGTATAGCAGCACTCATGCTTGTGGATATCTGGACAAGGAGAAAAAATCTACTGATTTCTCCAGCTTGGTTCTGTCACCCTGTTTCTTAGAACTTTCTAGTGCTGCAGCCAGGAAGATTTGAGCAGGGGCTTAGACCAGATGCCCTCTAAAGATCTTGTTCCAACTTAAATCTCTGTAATTCTAGTAACACTGGACACTTTGAGCCCCAATTAGCTTTGTTGCTGGGATCCTTCTTTGCACAGCAATGATGGGGTTTGAGGGGAGTTGTGCAGTGTTTATGTACAAAGAGCTTTAGTGCTTCATTTCAAGGTTTGATTTCCTAAATGCCGGACCAAGCAGAAGAGGATGGTGGCACCTCTGCAGCCCCTTTGTGCACATCTTGCTGTTGTCTGCCCCAGAGCAGCTCGGGTTAGCGAGTCTCTGCTGAAATAAAGGAAGTTGTAGCCATTCATCTTTCAGCCTAATGGACCACAGAAATTACAAGCTGTGGCATGCAGCTTAATCTTGCCACAAGGCAGAGTGCTGCATGCTTTGCCTTCAATTTATGCATGCCATGCCTTTTTGTTAAATGCAGAAGAACAGTTGACAGGGTTTCTCCAGAGAAGTTGCCTTGGTGGATACGAGTGCATTTCAGCATAGTGAAATGAGTGATGGTGGTTTCTTTACCATTCATAACAACCACCTTTGAAATGTGAGGACAGAGTTATGGATTATTCTTTATGTGTCAAGCAGCAGAGGAGAGCAAGGCAGCTATTTTGGTTTAACCCTGCAGATGACCCAGTTCTTGAAGTATTTCCGTTGCTGTTAGGAGATGCAGTCAGGAGTGGAGCAGCGGTTGCGCATCTGTACTTGGTCAGGCCTTCACCCAGGGATGGCTCTTCGCCGCTTTCTTTTCTCTGTTCCTCCTTGTATTATAACTTTGAATTATCTCTCTGTTGTTGCAGTGTGCAGAGGAGTGAATGCCCCATGTTGTGTTAGTGCCTGTCTGCCATGCTGGCCTGTCTGCCAGGACCAGGCGACCTCTCCTTTCAGCTTCTTTCTTACACGCAGATGAACACTGGACTTCAGAAATGTGAGTGATGTTTTGTCTGCAGGATGTGGTTAACTGTTAAATCTGGCTCTGGTACCGCTGTGACATAAACATTTAGGATATAGTAGAAAAACTAGTTAATATAGAGTCTTTCTTTTGTTATGCCTTCAAGGCATTTGTCAATAAAAGCTCTGAGAAATGGCTGTGGAGGTTAACGTGTGTGCAGCAAGCTCTCCCCTGTTCCTGGCTCTGCAAAGGTTAATTTTAACCACAGCAGGATGCAGTAAGTGAGGTTCCTGTGAGATTCGTGCCTCTCTGCTGAAAAGGTTTTGTGCTAAAAGTGTGCCAGCTGATTTGCTTCTTAACACAACTTTTTCCTCAGTCTTTTTCGCTTCCCTTTGTGCAATTACTCGTAGACACCAATAAAAGTTGGATCAGTTTAATGCAAACCTTTTGAGGTCAGCAGCTCTTGCTCTACATACCTGGGGCTTATACTGCAAATATTAGTGAGCTAGCCCAAATTACTAAAGTTCAAAGTTTCCGTCTTTTTTCTGATGTCTCTTTGGTGCCTCTGAAAATACGTCTGCAGAGTGCTCTGATAATTCTTTTTTTATAACTTCAGTCATTTTTTTCATAGTTGTACTGGTATTTTTAAGAACAACTTCTGCTTGGGAATGTAAGTTTACTGACAAGAGGTTTTTTTAGCTCTTACTCTGTGTCTCCTCTTTATCACTGAAGTAGCACATTGATTGTTCAGCTGAAATTTCAGAAATTCCAAGGTTTCTGTGTACGGTCTGTGTACTTGGTTCTTAGGGCTGTGACCTGTCTCTTGTGTTTGAAATGTGTATTGGGAGATCTCAGTTTGCTGATGCACTCGTTGCTTTTTAAACCTAAGTGATTTACAGTCCACTTGTAGCTAAATTGTTCATATAGTGAGGCTTGTGATGCTACAGAAAGTAAATAGGGAAGATAGTTTTACAATTCAGGGTGATGTGCTCAGGGTTCTGGTCCTGCCAGAAGTGACTGACATGGTTCACATACACACCTGAGCTCCCCCACAGCACTTCTGCTGGCTCCATGGGCTTGGTAATTGTAATGACACTCAGCAATAATAAAAATCTTCTCTCACCAAAGACTGGTGATGGCATCAAACTGGGCATCCCCTCCTTTCTCTTTCCAATTTCCAGCATGAGCTTTGCTGACCAGCTGTGGGGTGAGGACGTGCCCAGGTCTGTGCATTGTGTGAGGTTTCTTTGGCAGAGCTTAGTTCTGAAAGCAAAATGTTGGGGTTCGTGTGAGGGCAGCTGTGCATAAATCAGGTATTTGCTAATTACAGCTTTACAAGGCAACATGCTGGTATGTTGGGCAGTTTTCCTCGCCTGATGGTACCTGATGCTGTTTCTTGGAGATCTGCTGATCCATGTGCTGAAAGCATTGCTGTGTCCTGCTCAGTGAAGAGCTTTGGGAACTGCCTTTCAAAGAATTTAGGACATAAAGTAGCTGGCAGGCACGGGCTGGCAGTGGTAATGCTCAGCTGTTGGGTTTGTTCTGATTTATATGGAAGATGAGGCTGCTGGTGCAGACCTCGCTCAGCCCCGCTGCAGATGTGGGCACGATTAATTGGTGCATTTCTCTCATGCTGGAGATGCATGAGTAGCCCAGCCCCTGGCCAGGGCAGAGCTGAGTTAATGAGCATTTTTTAATGAACAGTGACTTGTGGCTTTCGATGGGGGGTAGAAACAGGCTGTAATAATAGTGCTGTTGCCTTTGTAAAAGGCACAGAACTCCACAGGATTGCCTTTCTTCAGACTTACACTGTTTGTGTTAATGATTTTTAAGTGTAGTTTTCTGGATCAGACTTTTTATTAGTGCTTGAAAATCCACATTAGCTCAATTACCTTTTTTTTCCATATTCACTCTCAAGTAAGAACCTTGTCCTTAAAAGTGGTCTGTGCAGTAGGAGTTTGGTAGATTAATATGCACATTTTTTCCTTTAGAAACTGATGACTACAGGACTTTCAATTTTTTTGTTGAATTCCAGCCTGAGTTCAGTCCAACCCTGGAATTCATCCTTTTCCAAGCAGGGGTTTCCCTCACTGCCTCTGATATTCTCTCCCTCCTCCCAGTGACTCCAGTATAAACCTGACTGGTCAGTTGGGATATTTGAGACAAGATGGTTCAGGCTGTGTCTGCAGCTGCTGTTGGATGTAGCAACAGTGCCAGGCCTTCTGGGAGAAAAGGGGTCATTTTTTTGTGACAATGGTGCAAAATCAAGTGGAAGGTGCTTCTTAGGAAGAATTTTGTTGGGGGGAGGGGGACATCAGAGAAGAGGAGATTGGAGTGAATATGGGATCATCAGCTAAACTGAGGTTTTTTTGGAGGGCTCTTCCTGTAAAGCCATTAGAGAAACTGCTGAAATTGAGGTTTTTATGTGCAAGGTGGACAGAGCTGGTTGTGGCTTGTCCCAGTGCAGGAGCTGTCATTAGAGTAGCAGTCCTTGAAGGCCTGTTTTTATTTTGTTTAATGATAATGAAAATTTAACCATAGGCAGGTTTTAAAAGCAGTGGGTTTTAAAGTCTTAATGTGAAATGCACTTAAAAGATGTTCCATTAGTGCTGAGGTGAGGCAGGGAGATCTGTCTCATTCCATGACAAAAATAGCTCCAGTGGTGAGACCAGGAGTGTGACCAGAGGAATCATTGCCACGGGATTAGCAGGAGTTGTGAACTTGCAGCTCACCAGTTTATTGGGGTAATTGCTCATGTGCACAGCTCTGCCTTATAATAAACATGAAATAATTACTTTTCAATAAAAGTGTTCTGCCTTGCATTCACCATTAGGGAGCTTCCTGGAGCTCATCCCATTGTTTTCCTAATGAAGCTTCTTCCTCTGCCATTGCTTCATCATTTTATTATGACCTGATCTGGAATTCTTGCTCTTGCACACAGATGATGATATTCCAATACCAGTGTTTTCTTTCAGACTGTTCTAGCAGGTTTTCTTTTCACTTAGTTACCAGAACTAATTGTTCTTTATTGGTTTGTAGGATATTTGTATGGGATATTCAGACTCTTACTCACCCTGTAACGCCTTTCTCCAGATATTTTACTGCCTTAATTATTACAGTCATGGAATCTTGCCTATGGAACTACTAGCAAAGCACATTGAGGCACTCAGAAATACATCACCTTCAGGCCTGGGTAACATGGCTGAGTTAGCCTGTAGGAAAAGGAGCATCATCTTACCTGTACATAAACCAGGTGCTGTTTGGAATGGTGGTTGCGTTCAGAAGATCCATTCAAGGCACTTAAAAGATGGTTTTTAGTAGAATGCCAAACTTGATGCTGGATTGTCATTGAAGTTTAACTGAGGGGTTATTTTCTCTCGTCAGAGGAAGGAGTTTTTCCAGGTTTGGGAGTAGAGGAGTGTCTGACTGATGGCTGCAGCCTGCT
The DNA here is from genome assembly GCA_013397795.1 of Orthonyx spaldingii. Lineage (NCBI taxonomy): Eukaryota > Metazoa > Chordata > Aves > Passeriformes > Orthonychidae > Orthonyx > Orthonyx spaldingii. The sequence continues at coordinate 1,444,669 of VZTJ01000926.1, read as the reverse complement.
CAAACATCCATGTTTTAGCTGCTTCCTGAAACTTCTGTGTAACAGAAAAACAGATGATTGGATGAGAGAATATTGTTGTGTCTGTTTAGTGTTTTTATTTACCACCTAATTTGCTGGTTTGCCTGAAGAAATGTAAATAAGGCTGGGAAATTTTGATGGCAAAGGTGTCTTAAAGTATCTACTCAATTTTTCATCTGAAAATAGGATGTGACAATGTCTGCAAGCATAGCATAAACCATAACAGAGGCAGGTATTGGGTCCTTTGTCCTTTGGTTCTCCCCTGGTTCATGGCGGGTTGCAAGGGTCATGTCTTGGGGAAGAAATGGACCTTAATGAGCGTGGGCAATGCTAAAAATAAAGGTTGGGAGTTCATGAAGGCCTTGGCTTTTGAGGCAGGGTAATACTGGGAAATGCCATTCGGAGGCTCTCCTCACCGTCAGAAGCACAGCAGCTCGCTCAAAAGGGCAGATAGAAACCACCTGCCTGCAGAGACAGGTACAGGGATGTGAATAGAGAGGATGTTTGGGTTAATATTTCCTTTGATTAAGAGAAAGGGATGATGTGTGCCAGTGTCTGGACAGCGCGGGGAGTACAAGTATAACCGGCGCCGTGGTACGAGCTGTGCTAGAGATGTAAGACAAACTGCTCGTAAAGCTTCTGATTTCACAAAAGATATTTTTGATACTTCTATAATTAACCTTTCTTTTGATATCCATCCTGTTTTCCACTTTCTGACCCTTCCTTTCTGAAAGTGAGAGCTTTTAGAGCAGAGCTACTCTCCCTCACCTGTGACGACGGGAAGCTGCAGGATGCAAAGAGAGAAGTGGCTGGTGCTCATCTTCTGGAGGCAATTTGCTTAAAAGAATCAGAGGTGGATTTTCAATAGGAAAGGCTGTTTGCCTGGAAGCAGCAAGCTCTTTGCTGGAGCATTAAATTTCCTTGGGTCAGAGGGCCACATATGGGGCTGGGTGCCACCCACATTCCCAGGTCTTGAGTGACTGCCACCCACATTCCCTGTTCTGTCAGCACAGCAGCAGATAGCACAGGGATGCTGAAAATTTTAGGAAAATGGATGAGCATTTTTTTCCAGTGAACTGTTTGCAAGGTGAGGGGAGGGGAAAAATCAAGCAAAAGCTAAATTGGATTGTCAAAGCTGCAAGCCATTATTTGAAGATTATAAAATCAGCAGGAGTCCCATAGGAGTTAGGCAGCAGAGCTGTGGTGGGAAACAGCCCAACTCTCTGCTTTGAATATGATTATGGCAAGAGAGACACAAGCATTTCCCTAGATTTCTGAAGTTTTGCAGAAGCAGTTGGAGCTTGAGAGCCAGGTAGGTATCTGGTAAATCAGAGGAAGTGAAACCACACCTCTGTCTCCAGAGGCCTTTTGTCTGTGTCTGGGGAATAGCGTGTTTTTAATCTTGTGAGGTAATCACGTCATTTTGCCATGTGATGTGGGGATGTTGTCCTTAGCAAGGTGCCACCCTGAAAAGTCAGCTGAAGAAATAATTGCAGGCCATAAAATAATCAGCCTCCTTCCATTTGCTGAGCTTGGGTCGACAAGAGCTTCCTAATGGACAGCAAGACACTCCAAGTGCTTTCAGATGTCAGCACCTAGGAAAGGAGTAGGGTGTAAATGGAGGCTTGAGCTGAAGCTTTGATGTGTTTTGGCTTTGCAGGGTACGGGTTTGGTAGTGGGAGGATGCAGAAGCTGCTTAGAAACTTCCCCCATGTCTGATGGAGCCAGTGCCAGCTGGCCCTGGGACAGACACACCGCTGGGATAACGGATTTAAGAAGGGGGAAAAACCTGCACAACTGCAGGTAGAGAGAGGACTGAGACTATAAGATTTGGTTTTATTTCTCATTACCCTACTCTGATTGGATTGGTAATAAATTAAACTGATTTCCCCAAGTCTGTTTTGCCCATGAGAGATACCTTCCCTGCCTTATTCTGACCCTGTGTTTCTTCGTCCCTGCCCATCTGAGGAAGGGAGTGACAGAGCAGCTTTGGGGGCACCTGGTGCCCAGCCAGGGTAAGGCCACCACAGTATGGTTCCCACCTCAGGATTACAGGGGCTTCATATTTAATTCATAACTTTCTGATTTTGAATTCCATGGTAAAAATACTGAGAACAGCTTGAAGAGCTATGGGGAGGCATCTTAAATTAAGAGAATAAAAACCAGCCCACCACTGCAAGCCATGAGGAATACTTCAGCTGGAGACAATCTGATATTTATAACATGTTACCTGGTTTTGTCCAACTGCAAACATACTCTGATGAGAACATGGTTTTGTTTTGCTCCCCTGGGCAGGTCTTGCCTTGAGCTGAACTGTGGCTTGTGTTGGTCACCAGGTAATAAAGGGAATGAGGTATCTGCTACATGACCCGCTGGTCTGGCAGGATGAAGTTTTCTTGATTCCTTGGAGATTTTCTACCCTTGTTGTGTGACTGTCTTGCCCTGGGGTTGATCCCTTGCTTACCAGAACTGACAAATTTCCTTTCTCCGCAGGGGACACTACACAGAAAATGAGATCTGCACAGTATCCTACCCCAGCAGAATTGGATGCTTATGCTAAGAAGGTCGCCAACAATCCCCTGACTATAAAAATCTTCCCAAACAGCGTCAAGGTTCCCCAGAGGAAACACATACGCCGTACTGTGAACGGACTCGATACTTCGGGCCAGAGGTACAGCCCCTACCCGTCTCAGGCCACCACGAAAACGGGCCTGCTGGCCATAGTCAAATCCCCAGCGAAAGGAATCATCAAGGACTTTGACGGGACGCGGGCGCGCCTGCTGCCGGAGGCGATGATGAACCCCCCCTCCACGCCCTACGTTGCACCAAGCACTTTATCCCACCCCCAGGCGCTCGCTCGCCAGCAGGCTCTCCAGCATGCACAGACTTTGCCGCACCCCCAGAGCATCCCGCAGCACCCTCAGGGTATTCCACAGCCACCCAGCTTACCGCACCCTCAGGGGATCCCGCAGGCGCTGCCGCACCCGCAGAACATGCAGCAGGCGCAGGGCTTGCAGCACCCTCAGACCATGGCACACCAGACCCTGCAGCACCCCCCGAACCCGCTGCTGCAGCCAGGCTTGCATGGAGGCAGAAAGATGCCGGACGCAGACGCGCCGCCGAATGTGACCGTGTCTACCTCAACCATTCCCCTCTCTATGGCTGCCACCCTGCAGCAGAACCAGCCACCGGACCTGAGCAGCATTGTGCACCAGATTAACCAGTTCTGCCAGGCCAGAGCTGGCATTAGCACTACCTCAGTGTGTGAGGGACAGATTGCAAACCCCAGCCCTATAAGTCGCAACCTGCTTATCAATGCAAGTACCAGGGTATCTACTCACAATGTCCCTACACCCATGCCTTCCTGTGTAGTAAACCCTGTAGACCATGCTGCTGCTGCTATTCCTCCTGCCTCTGTTAATGTGCCCATGGTCAATATTAACAGGGTGCCACCCGCCTACCAGAACGAAATCAAATCGGTTGCGTGGAACCAGCACCAGCTTGCACATCTGCAGCAAATGTGTGGGGATGCTGCTGGGCCTGCTGGACTCGCAGGGAAGCACCCTCAGAGAGAGATTGCAGGGCAGAGTTTCCCTGGCAAAACTTCCAACTACCCTCAAGAACTGTGCATGGGCCAGTCCTTCAGCTTGAAGCCCCCCATCGAGAAGCCTACGCCTTCTCCGCCTGTGAACGGGTTGCAGGGACCTTTGCCATATACCAATGGGCACTATTTCCAGCCCCTCTGGAATAACATTCTGCCCACACCCAACAGTGACAGCTCTGGGTCCCAGGACCTCGCCATGCCTTTCCACGGGGGACAGCCAGCGGGAGCGCCGCTGGATTGTGCAGGAGGAACTCATTACAGAGCTGGAGCTGGCCCATCCAGCCAGAACAATGTGATGCAGACCATGGATTACCTAAGTGGGGACTTTCAGCAGTCCTGCTTCCGAGACCAGAGCATGGCCGTGCTGGGAAAAGTCCATCGGCCTCCCATGAACCGAGCACCTGAACCAACTGATAGTCGAAATCTTCATATTCAACACCCAGGGTATAGATAGGCTGCAGTCACTTTCACAGACAAAAAAAAATTATAGGTTTTAGTCTTAATTTTAATTAATAAGCAAGGCTTTTTAACTTGCAAACTTGTGTGATCATTATAGTACCCATTGGAAGAAGACATACTGTATATTTAAAGAGCTTTGCTTACACGTTATCTCTCTCCTTTATGCATCAAATATTTAACATGCCTTTTGTGTCAAAGAATTCCATTACACTACTTCACGCCACAGCTGTTTCCTCACCGCAGAGCCCCCTTTGTGCAGCTTTTTTTTTTGCCTTCTGCTGAGCAGCTCCTCGCTGGACTGAGGTTGAGTTGCTGCAGGGTTTCGCAGTTGCATCTGTTCTCCAGCTCCGGCGAGAGCGAGGTAGCGTAGCTGCTTCCATTTCCATCTCAATTTCCTCACAAGATTAAGAGCAACAGAATTTTGTCAGGGAGTAGGGCTTATTTTCAACTCGAAAGCCCATTTCATTAATGCATTAAACGTTGACCATTTGCACTGTCTAGAGGCCTGTGTAATTGAAAAGGAGCCTACGTTTGAAAAGAGCCAGCTAGGGGTATGTGTTTAGGCTTTAAAAGAGGGAGAAGCTTTTCAGCTGTTTCTTGCCCACATTTATCATTTAGACTTTGTCCAAAGTCAAAAGTCTCTGGCAGATTTTTCTGACACTTTTCTGTTTTCTGGACAGGGTATGGAGGAGGGGAACGGCGGGTTTGGGACGAAGGCAGCCACAGGGAGCTGCCTTTCTTCGTGTTCCCCCTCCCCACTGCCCTTCCACCAGCCTCAAAGCTCACATTGTCTGAACCCCTCGCTGCTAGGAGTCTGGCCAGCCTGATGTGAAGGGAATCCAGACCCACTGACAACTCCAAAAAGGGTTCAGCCATTTCTCTGGTAGCTGAAATTACCGTCAAGGTGAGGCGGTGTAGCTCAGCCCATCCCCAGTGCAGTGAGCGCGGTCCCGCTGTGGGATGGGAGGTAGTTGGTCTGAATCAAAGCTCCTCTCACAAGCCACTGTGGGATTGACAGTCCCCTGTTCCTCTCCATCAAAACACCCCAGTGGATTTAATGGAACAATTCTTCTCCCTGGGAATTAGCGAAGCTATTTATAACATCCCTTTTTCCCAGGGTCTCGGTGCCTAACTCCTTCTGTTCCTTTCCCACGTCACTTCCAGCAGCAGTTGAGTCAGTGACTGTAGGACACTAACTATGGGTAACCTCAGCATCGTGTTCTCCTCAGTGTACCAAAACATCCCTTTCCTTTCTAACAGCTGAATTTGTTGTAAGTAGAAAATTCCTCATCTCTGTTAACGAGACTAATACTTGAACATAATGATCACAATCAAGTTTGGAAATTAAAAAAAAAAAAAAAAAGAAGAAGAAAAAAGTTTAAAAAAATAAATGCATTGATTCTTTCTATGTACACTGGCTAAAAATATTGCTCTACACTGTAACTTTTAAGTGTAATATTTCTGTATGAATGTCGCCTGGTAGTGTGGGTTTGAGTAGCATTGTGTATGGGTGAACCCACTGGCCTCTGCCATCCACTGGCCTCCCTCACAGCCCTTGGAAAAACAAAGCCTTAAGTATTTGCTCCTTGAACTTTCCTTAATGAGCATGGTTTAAAAATCTTAAAGACATCATACAAAATTAAAAAAAAAAAAAAAAAAATTAAAAAAAAATAACAAGTTTTGAAGTGACGTCATAGTTGGCTAGAGATTCTTAAAAGTTTTTCGTAAATGGGAAAATTAGAAAACATTTATTTGTATTTTTTTAATTTAGAACGTGTAGTCCTGGGCTGTAACAAATATTTAGGTTTCAAAGCTTAGCAGAGTACGTTTCTGACTCCTTGCGTAAGTTAGTACACTTATGTCATTATTTAAATTCTTTTAAGTGTACTATAACCCGTTCTTTAGTGGTAACTCCTTAGCAAAGTTAAGCAATTTGACTAAAGACGGATTAAATTATGTGTTGGCTTGTGTTGCCTTATATTTAAAAAAAGGAAAAATTGCCTGATTGTGTTATGCCAAATGATAGCAACATGAAGTCCTAATTTATTGTTTATAATCGTATTCCTGCAGTCTTTGTGAAAACTGGTAAATATACATCTATGAAAGAACGAAAATCCTGAGGCTTTTCATGCAATATTTTTCTGAATCCATTCTGTTGGAGCCAGAGTTCGAGTCTGAAGCTGCTTCCCCTACAGTCACCCCGTCGTCTTCCCCGTCCCCAACCCAACCCCAGCGAGGGCTGTGCTCTGACCTCACCCCTCCCTGCCCAGTCAGTCACTGTAAGGTGTTCTGCTACCTGAGTCCGTCCCTTTTTACTAAATAAAACCTTGGCCTCTCCTCTGTTCCGTAGCCTGCTCCAAATCTTAACCCAGACTGTTATTAAAAGCTAATTTTTAACTCCTGCTCTTCTCCCAAGAGCCTGAGCAGAGTCCTGTGCCGTGGTGGTGGTTGCCTGGGAGGTGTTTGGTGGTGTTGGCAGCACGTTGTGAGTTTTTGGGGACTGTTCTGCACAGGTACAGCCACGGCCTCCGAGGCTTTGCCCCGGTACAGCAGGACCGGGAAGCAAAAATCCTGCTGAGACTCATCCAGGTGGGACATTGCTTGAAAAAATAAGAATCATTTTACTATTAAAATATACTGAAACCTTTCCTTTTGGTCTGGGAGTGAGATTTTTCTTTGAGCTGACCCTTTTCGCCTCTGCAGCAGCCCTGTTGTGATGGAGTCTCCATCCTTCCCTACTCATCCCTAAAGAGAAACTGTCCTGCCTTGTTCCCAGGTGGAACATTGGGAGCAAAGGTTGGATATGTGATGTTGGTGCCCAGGGTGGGGTGTGGCTGTGGCTTTGTCACCAGGGTGAGGAAGGGAAGAGCTTTGTGGTGTGACAGGAGCTGTGCCCTGCTCTCCTGGAAACACGGAAAAACTTCCCATGGTTTTATCTCCGTGCCCGGTGCAGAACTAGGAGGAACCAAAAGGCCGGGGATGCTCCTTCCAGGAGCCCCACGTGGGTGGTCACCAACCTTTGGGGCTCACACTGCTGCTCCTCTTGCCTTTCTGTCCATCTGTCCACTCATGGGTCAGTGCCTTCCCCACCTCTGACTCCAGCACAAGGCTCTTGCTCCCTGCTGGGTGCCTGCTCGCTTCTTGAGGAATGAGTAAAGCTCAGGTGTCTCCTGGGCTCCTCATCCTCCCCATTCCCACACCACTCCACAACCTGGAGGTGAACGTTGGGAAGATCCTGGGAAGGATAAGCATGAACATAGCGTGAACCCTTCCATGAGGAATCCGTGTCCCATGGTTGGAGCAGAAGCTTTGAAGCTGTTCAGCCACAAGCCCAGTTTGTTACAGCCCAAAGTGAACATTTTATAAAAGACACTTGTGAATTTTTTTTAAGCTTTCCATGTCAGATGTTCCCGGGGGCCTTGGCCACTCCCGTGGAAACCAAACAGATCTGTTTGCTGGGATCACTGGGGAGAGAACTGCGAACTGCTGCTGTATTTCATTAAACCACAACACTGATGATAAAGGCTGCTGCTTCTGTGCTACGTGTGCCAATTAGAATTTCCTTTATTATTTATCCACAAGAAAAATAATTTTTAAAAGAGACCTGGTCCAGCAGAGCCCCTTCTGCTGGTTTTATGCAGTGCGAGTGTGTGGGGCTTGTGTGGCCATGGAGCCGCAGGGTGGGTGCTTGTCCCAGAGGGAATTTGGGGAAGGGTCCCCATGGGTTTCTGGGATAGGAATGTATCAGGCAGAGCCTGGCTGCCTGCTCCAGTAAGAGGGAGGGTTTGAGAAAACAGAGAAAGAATCTCAGAGAGAAAGGTGCTGAAATAATGATTAAAAATAGGAGGAGGAGGAGTGGAGGGAGGGGGTTGGAGTCCTGACAAAATTTTAAAGGGAATTTGTAATATTTGCAGTCACCTTCCAGAAGATGGGACCTGACAGGGTTTCCTCCCCTTTCCCAGGATCGTGCATCTCATTTAATCCTTGCTTCCCTCTCTCAGAAGGACACAACTCCAACCCTGTCTCCTGCGCTCACTGCAAATCTGAGCATCAAAATCCCTCTTTGCTACTGTTCCCAGCATTCCCCGAATACTCTGGACATTTGGTTCCCACATGTTTCTCCTGGAATTTGGGCTAAACCAGGCAGCTTAGCCTAGCTAAGCTTAGCCAGGAAGAGCTGTTTGCCCACAGGCACTGCTGCATCCCTCTCCAGCACCCGGAAATTCTGAGAGCAGCTGCCTCGGCCATCGGAGCTTCAGGATCCCCCTCGCCTTTCTACTCTAAGGTTCTCTGGTATCTGGTTTCTTCATCCATCCCCCCAACAGGAAGAATCTCTTCTGCAAGGAGTTTTCAGGAGGCTTTCTCATCATCTTTGAAGCCAGTTGGACCTGGAGCAAGGATCTGGTGGATAATGAGCCAGTAGGGACTTGGTGTGAGCAGCTGCTGCCTTCACCGACGAGCCACCTGCAGCCACAGCTAAGCTGAGTGCTTTCAGTAAAATCCAACCTTTTAAAACTTCTCCTTTATGGCCAAATATGTTCTTGCAAAGATTTTGACCCAAGGTAGGCAACACCTACACAAATGTTCTCTGCGAGCTCCAGCAGCTCCGTCATCTTGGAGAGGAGCAATGCTGGGGATGCTGCAGAAATTCCAAGCTGAAAAAAGTTCTGCTCCATGTGGGGCTCTGAGGAGTCCAGAAGGTGAAGGAGCCAAAGGAAAGGGGCACATTGTGGTTGGCTCCTGGAGGAGCACACCTTGGACACCCTCCAGCAACAGCCGCCTTTCGGATGCTCTTCAACGTTCAGCAGAGCAAAACTGCAATAAAATCACTGGAGTATTTTATCTGCTTAATTTAAGTTAATTTCAGAGCAATTGGGCACAGGCTGTTGATTCTGCTGGTGTGGCTGCAAGCCTGAGAGGTGCACCCACAGTGAAGTGAAATTGCACCAAAAAATTGCAGTGAAACCTTGTCAGCTTTCCCTGCCCTCAAACCCCTCAGTCCTGGGGGCAGATGGGGAGGGAGGGGGCCCAGACTGGTCTTTAATAAAGGATGTGCAAAGTAAATTTGTCTCACATTTTTCTCCCTATACCATATTGATGTCTGGTTTCATTGTCTTGGAGAAGAAGCATCAAGAATCAGAACAAATCAGAGCTTTACGGTGTGAAAAGATGAAGTATTTTTGCAAAAGTCCTCCCTGTCTACATCCCAAAGAGGTTAAAAATATTTGGGGGTTATTTAGGGCATCTCCACTATGGTGAGGGTATTACACAGGTAAGGGGCCCTCTAGGTGGGGTCTCCCTTGATTTTTGGGGTATTTAATTAGGTTTTCCTCTCTGATTTGAGCATCTTCTGAAGTTCCTTCCAGTGTCCCACAGCGATGTTGGGACAGCAGAGCAGGGAGTGAGCTGGCAGCATAAACCTTTAGAAAAAACCCTCAAACCAACAAGTTTCCGGGAAGTTTAAAAATAAACTTGATATTTGAGGCTAAAATTAGCAGCAAGAATCGATCTGTCTCCCTCTCTTCCCTGAGCATTAAGAGCATCTCCTGCTGCTGCTCTGCAGCCCAGGCCTTGCCGGGAAATCGCTGAAGGTTAAGAGGTGCTCCAAGATCCGGCTGACATTTCCAGACGTGCCCAGGTGAAAGGAGCTGGAGCTGGAGCCCGTCGGTGCCAGCGCTGCTGGAGAGCGGCACCAACAGCACATCCCACAGATATGGCCGGAAAGGGGCAGGAAAAGGGGAAAAATCAACCCAAGCAAGGAAAGCACAGCCGGGAATTAGTCCCTGAGGTGGGGACAGGGACAACTCCAAGCTCCCAGGGTTGTTTTTCCCCCTCCTTGGCTTCCCTGAGCTCATCCAGGAGCTGCTGCCCAGGTTTCCTCCAGCATTGCTTCCCATAGCAGCCGGAATTTTTAGTTCATAAATTATATATGGATTTTGATTTGATTTGACTTGATTTGATTTCTTTCAAGGCAACTGGTTGGAACAAGGGGCTCCTGACACCCAGTGTGTGGCCTGGTCAGAGGGACAGGGCTGTCCCTGTACTCTGTGTGTGTGTATGGGGTGTGTGTGCATATATACACACAAATAAAAAAATATAAATAAAATGTACATAATAAATACAAAATATATAAATATAAAAACACAAGGATAAAAATTATAAATAGCTATTAAATAGACATTAAATATATTATCAATATGAAGTATGGAAGATGTGTAAATATACAGATAAAATGTCTATAAAATTGATGTAGTATAAAATACTGAAATATTATACAATGCAATTATATTATATAGATGTATGCAATTTTATATAATATATAAATATAAGCATATGATATATAAAATACTAAAGTTAAATTATTTTAAAGTATATATAAAATGTATATATTAACTATAAAATAATGAGCATAAACATGTAAGAATAAAATGTATCTTTAGCATAAATTACAATAATTTATTGTAATAATTACATATTCTAATTATTATAATTCATATTAATTAATATGAATTATAATGCTATAAAATTCTATTAACGCTCTGTCTGCCCGATGTCCCCCCTTCCCCTCCCCTCGATCCCCGCTCGGTTCCCCCCGGTGCAGCCGCCGGTCCCGGAGCGGCCCCGCGAGCACCGCGCGGCGGCGCCACCGAGCCGAGCACCGGGAGCGGGGGGGGACACGGGACCGGCTGGAACCGAGCACTGGGATGGGCTGGAAGCGGGCACCGGGATGGGCTGGAACCGAGCACCGGGACGGGCTGGAACCGGGCACCGAGACGGGCTGGAACCGAGCACTGGGACGGGCTGGAACCGAGCACCGGGACCGGCTGGCACTGGGCACCGGGCACCGGGATGAGCTGGAACCGGGCACCGGGACAGGCTGGAACCGGGCACCGGGACGGGCTGGCACCGGGCACCGGGACGGGCTGGCACTGGGCACCGGGACAGGCTGGCATTGGGCACCGGGATGGGCTGGAACCGGGCACCGGGACCAACTGGAACCGAGCACCTGGACGGGCTGGAACCGAGCATTGGGATGGGCTGGCACTGGGCACCAGTACAGGCTGAAGCTGGGCACACTGGGCACCAGTATGGGCAAGAACTGTTCATTACTTGGGGGGCATCAGAAATCAGTGTAAGGCTGGCACTTGGCACCAGTATGGGGTGACACTGGGTGCCAGGGTGGACACCAGTACAGGCTGGCACTGGACACCAGAAGGGCTGGCATCAGACACGGGTTTGGTGGCCCAGTATGGGCTGGCAGTGAACACCACCATAGGCTGGCACTGGGCACCAGTACAGGCTGGTACTGGGCAGTGGTGTGGGGGTGGTACTGGGCACCAGCATGGGCAGGAACTGGGCACCAGTACAGGCTGGCACTGGGCACCAGTATGGGCCGGAGTATTGCCCGGTTCCCCAGGGCCCCGTGCTGCCACACCGGGCTGGGACCCGCCCAGGGGAACGTTCCTGGGGGGGGAAAACGGGATATGGGGACCCCCCCGGCAGTGCTGCCCCCCCAGCCCAGCCAGGGCCACAGGGTGCAGCTAATTAGGGGCTAATTGCATTAAGCCGGAGCAGCACTAATGCAATTGTGGGATTATCCCGCAGAGACAGCGACCCTCCCATTGCTGCCGGGGTGACTGGGGGGGGTCAGACACATGGGTCTGATCCAGCCCGACCCCCCAATCTCCTCTGGTGCCCCCCACCATTGCCCACCCCTCTGTCTGCTCGGGATCCCGCCCACCCCTGGAGCGTTAATTACCCCAGCGTTAACGAGGGGCTGATGGGGAAGAGGGGGAAAGAGCCCCCGGGGCTGGCGACCCCCCCTGGCCGGCACATTGCCGCTGCTGCCGGTGATTACCGAATTAACCGGCTCCATCTGAGCCTGTCTGCTGCCGGGATGTGGGTCAGGGATTACCCCTCTCCGTGCCCCCCAGCCCAGCCCCGGCTCTCCCCGGCCCCAGCACCCACGGCCGCATCCAGGAGCATCCCCCGGTCCTGCCATCCCCATCCCGGCAGGCAGAGGAAGGACGTTCAGGCTGAGGAAGGAGGTTCAGGCGGCCGTAATAAATACAAGAAGAGTTTATTGAAAAGAAAAAGATGTGGGGAGGGGGCAGCAGCCCCAGCCCGGGGTAATAAATAACAACCTGGGGAGCACCAGCTTACAAAATATGGCTCTGGGCAGTGGGGTCCTGCAGGGTCCCCAGTGAGGCTGGTGGGGGCTGTTCTGCACCTCGGGGAGGGGTTTAGGGGGCCCAGCCCCCCGGCACCCCCGGGCACCTGAGGGGCTGCCCTGGGAGGCAGCTGGGGCTGCCAGACAGTGCCAGCCCCAGGAGGGACGTGGGAGCAGCCCCATCCCTGCCCATCCTGAGAGCCTCCGGCTGCGGGCAGGGGCTCAGCACCACCTGGGGCACCCCTGGGCGGGCGCCCCGGTCACATCCTGTCCCCCGCCGGGGCTCAGGCCAGGATCTTCTGGGGGATCTCCACCGAGGCTTTGATGAAGATGGCGTTATCCCGCACGTAGTTCCGTTTCCTGATGTCCTCGTGGGAGATGAACTTGGGGTAGCCGAAGCCCAGGGTGCTCTCGTCCAGGGAGCTGCGCGAGGCTCCCGGCTTCTGGAAGTTCTTCCAGTTGGGGTCGGGGTGGAAGGTCTCGGTGATGTGCTGGGGCTTGGAGAGCGAGGGGTCGCTCTGGTCCAGCAAGGAGAAGGTGACACGGTAGGAGAAGGGCCACTCCAGCAGGTTGTCGTACTCGCCCGGCAGCACGCGGATGTAGACGGACAGGTGGCTGCTCTCCCCGCTGCCGTTGCCGTTGAGGAAAGCCGACACCTGGAGCTTGTAGCCGTACTTGTGGGTGTAGAACGGGGGGCTGAAGAACTCATAGTTGCTGCGGGCTTTGGCCTCCTGCAGCTTGCGGGCGTAGTCGGCGATTTTCCAGATGAGGGTCCCGTCGCTGCTCACTGACAGCTCCTCCACGTCCCGACGCAGCTCCAGGATCTCCTGCCGCTGCCGGCTCACCAGGGCACACACCATGCCCAGGTGGGCCTTGGTGCTCTCCTCCAGGTGCCGGCCCATGGCCAGCTTGGGGCACTGTGGGCACAGCGGGACGGTCAGCAGGAGAGTGCCAGGGACAGCGTGGGGTCAGGAGAGAAGGGTGCAGTGGGGATAACATTGGATGTCACTGGAGCATAGGGGTACTGGAGCAGGGATGTCATGGGGACACAGGGGTGGCACAGGGACAACTGGCTAGGGAGGCAGGGGGACACTTGGGTGGCAAACACAGGGGTGAGGCAGGACAAGGACCATGGAGCCACATGGATGGGACTGAGCACAAGGATGGGACAGACGTCAGGGCAGGAGCGGTGTGGGGGTGTTGTGGGGCACAGGCATGACATAGGTAGGGACAGCACCCCATGCCCGGGGACGCCAGCGCAGGTTGGTCACAGGGCCACACTCACCCGGTGCTTGCAGCCAGCTTCCTTGAAGGGGCACAGCAGCATGGCAGTGTTGCAGCTCTCCTTGAGGTGGGTGGGCACATCCTCCCGGGCGATGCTGGGGGTCCCACACTGGTTGGGGCACGGCACAGGGTACCGGGGACACTGGTACTGGTGGTTCTGGGGAGGGACAGCAGCTGTCAGCCGGGGCTGGGGGCTGGCAGGGGGAGGGTCCCCATGGGCTCCATCTCACCTGGATGGTGTCGAAGACGAACTCCTTGGCACAGTAGGTGCAGGGCTGGGTGCGCTTGGGGCACTCGGCCAGTGCGTGCTGGGACAGCAGGCGCCGCATCATGCGGGCCCCACACTTGTTCTCGCAGTACACACTTTCCTGGGGACACGTGCCCTGGTGGCCCTGGGGACCATGACAGCATCATCACCTTCTGGCTGCCCTCACCAGCCAGCCCTGACAGGGATGGGGACACACGGTGCCCACACAGCCAGAGGGCACAATGACCAGGAGACCACGTGTCCACGTCACCCCCAAGGCTGTCCCCCCATGATGTGTCCCCACAGTGTCCCCACCCAGGCTGTGTCCCCATACCCAGGCTGTGTCCCCCATGGTGCCCTGCAGCCCCCTGGGGTGTCCACACATCCTGGCTACATCCCCACAACACCCCCACCACAGCCATGCCCACCCGGCCAGCTGTGTCCCCCACGGTGTCCCCCCACGCTGCCCACCTCGAAGGCCTCCCCAGTGAAGTCGCTGGCGCAGAACTCGCACTTGACCCTGCGCTTGGGGCAGCCGTGCTGGACGTGCTCGGGGAGGTCACGGCGGCTCAGTTTGGCACTGCACCGGTTGGGGCAGGGGATCACGTTGAAGCCACAGGTGCCGAGATGGGCCTGGGGGGCACAGGGATGGTGAGGAGGGGCCCATGGGGTAGAACTTTGCCCCACCACATCCTTCCAGATCCTACCTGGAGGTGCTTGATGAGCCCGCTCCAGCGGCAGCCCTCCTCGCTGTGGATGCAGCGGATGGCCAGGCTCAGCACCTGCGCCTCCAGCTCGGGGTCGGGGTAGATCTACAGGGGCAGCAGAGGGGTATCAGTGTCCTGCACTGGGCTGTGGGGGCTCGCAGCCCCCAGCACAGCCTGGCCGGGAGCCGTGGGCACACTGCCCGGGGCCGGATCCCCCCCGGGCACGCCAACAAGTGCCTTTTGTCGGCAGCGGGTTTCCGCTCGCCGGCCCCGCGGCACAAAGGGCTCTTGCTTCCGCCCGGGCGCCCGTGCCAGGCCGGCGCGGCTGTGCCAGGCGCTGTGCGGAGCCTGGGGACGGCCCCTTGGCGGGGATGTCCCCTTGGAGCAGGCTACCCATCCCTGTGCCAGGCTCACCTTGGCATAGTCCAGGGGCAGCTGGTCCTCCGGGCACTTGAAGACGCCTTCGCTGCAAGACACAAAGGGCTGGGGATCACTCAGGGCTGGGGAGCGGTGTGTCACCAGTGCCACAGCCGCCGTGTCCCACAGGGTCCCCGCCATCCCAGCCCAGGACATCGGTGCTGTCCCTCCACTGCTGAGCGCTCACCCCGTACGGCTCTAATCCTGCTCCATCTGTCTGAGCTGGGAAATGCCCCCGCCAGACACCCCCCCAGGCAGCCCCTCATCCCCCCAGCCGGGCACGGCGGCCCCAGTCCCCAGGGGACTGGGCCAGCCGCTCGCTGTGAGCGTGGCACCATCTGGAGCCCCGCAGCCCCTGGCCTGTCCCGTCCCCTGGGATTAACGAGGGTGCCGGCAGCCGGCCAGGATGGGGCCGGCAGGGGCCGCAGCCCCAGGTGCCGGGGCCCAGGGGAGGTGGGGGAGGGCAACAGCTGGGCGCCAGATGTGCAGCCGTGGTGCGTGGCCCCGGGGCTCCTGCTCCACAGGAAATGGCCCCAGCAGCCACCACGGTGAGTGAGGACAGGGACAGGCAGCCCCCCTGGAGGGGTCCCCATCCTGCTGGGCCCCCAGGATGGGGTGGTCCTCCCAAGAGCTGTCCCTGAGGTGGGAAGGGCCCTGCTCAGCCCTGACCTGCAGAGGAGCAGCATGAAGTGGAGACAGCGATGCAGCCAAAGAGGCAGCCTGGCTTGTGACAAAGCTGGCCAGGAGTCACCATCACCTCTGGTCCCCACGCCACTGTGCCAGGGGCAGCTGAGGGCGTCCATGCACCATCCCCAGTGGACACTGGGGTGGGGGACCACAGCTGCAGCCTCCAGAGACATGCAGCAGGGACACACAGGGAGCCTGTGGCTCTGGTGTCCCTGCAGTGGCACCGGACAAGGCTGTCCTGCCTGCACAGCCCCTGCGCCCATCTAATCACTGCAGGCCCTTGGCAGACACCAGCGTGGCCTCGACCAGAGCTGCCAAGTGGATGTGAGACGTCAGGACAGAGCCAGCAGTGCCGTCTGACACGCGCCAGCCTGGATGCCCGGCCATGGCATGGTCACGTCCCCTGCGGCCACCACCCCTCCCTGTTCTTGGGGTGCAAGTGAGGCCCAGGAACCACAGCCCTGTGGGGCGTGGGGTGTGATTCACGTGAGGCACGGATGCAAACAGCTCTTCCACGTGCCCACTGTGTTTGTTGCAGGTGCTTTTGTGGGAGTCAGCAAGCATCCACAGAGATAAGGTGCTCGCAGACAGGGCCAGGCCACCCAGCCCTTCCCGGGCAGCCCGTGGCTCTGCCTCGTGGCTGGCATTGCCCCATGGCTGGGGTCACTCTGCTGCCCTTCCAGCTGTGCCTGCACCCCGTGCACGGTGTTGGGGTACCGGGGCTGGTGGGGAAGTGGGACGAAGACCCGAAGCCAGCGCCTAATCCCCGACAAAGCCTCCCCATTCCTCACGCTTGGCCGGGCAGGGAATGTGCTGAGGCAGCACCCGGGGGGGACCGTCCTTGCCTCTGACCTTCACGGCGTGTTGGGGCACAGCGAGGTGACGGGGTGGGGACCTCCAGCATCCCCCGGCACCCCCTTCCCAGCACCACTGGATGGCTCAGCCCGTGGGATTCCCAAACGGAACCGGGGCAAACGCGGTGTGCTCGGTGAGGGACCCCCGCGTCCATTGCCCCCGGCAGAGCGGAGGTGCCGACGGGAAGGGTGCCGGGGGGGGGCGGAGGGCACAGATGTGCTCTGACACGTGCCCCGGGGAACGCCCGGTTTCACAGAAACCGGCCCCGGTGACGGTGGTGCCCGGGAACCGTCCCCGGGCGAAGGTCGGCCCGGCGGGGACAGGCGGGGAAAGGCCCGGGGTGCCGCTTGTCACCCCCCGGGGAGAGCCCGGGCACTCCCCCGCCGAGCCCCGCGGGACCCCCGGAACCGGGACAGCACCGGCCCCGCACGCGCCCCGGGCTGCCGGTACCGGGGTCCCAAAGCTCGGGGTGGGAAGAAGCCCCGGGTCCTCGGTCCCGGCCAGCGCACACGGCGCGGGGGTGCCGGGCGGGGCCGCACAGCCCTCCCCAAAAACACCCCCGGCCACTTCCTCCGGCGGGACCGGGACAGGAAGGGGTTAAGCTCGAATCTCGAAACTCGCCGCTCCGGGCTTCACCCGGCCCTCCTCTTCCTCCTCCTCCTCCTCCTCACCGAAAGGGGCCACGGGCCGCTGCACCCGCGGGGCGGCTGTCACGGGCTGGGCGCGCCCCGCACCCCCTCCCTGCCCCGGGGCACCACCGCGCACCCCGCACCTTTCCCCGGCCCGAGGCATCCCTGGCTGCCCCGCAGCTTTCCCGCGGCACTCCGCGCCTTTCCCGAGGCACTCCGCATCTTTTCCCGGGGCACCCCGCCGCCGCTCCCCGGCCCGGAGCACCCCGCATCTTTCCGCGGGGTACCCGCACCCCTTCCCAGGATATCCCGCATTCCCTGCCCGGCCCGGGGCATCTGCGCCCCGTGCACCCCGTACCCCGCTCCGGGGCACCCCTGGGGCCGGCGGCGGATTTGGGGGGTGGCGGGGAGCACCCCGGAGTGCGGAACCCGAGATCGGGCGGTGCGGGGGTGCTCGACCGGGGCACCCCACGGGGGAAGGGGTGCGCGGATCGGGTCAGACCGGGTCCCCGCGAGGCGATGCGGGGTCTCACCTAAGGAACTCCTGCAGGCAGGTGTCGCAGAAGCGGTGGCCGCAGGTGGAGACGCGGACGGGCTCCCGCATGGGCTTCCCGCAGAGCGGGCACAGCCCCCGCCGCCGCGGCCGCTCCAGCAGCTTGTAGTCGTAGCCCGGCATCCCCGCCGCCGCCCCGCGCCCGCCGCCGCCGCCCCGCGCTCGCTCGGCTCCGCGCTCCGTGCCCGGCTCCGCCCGGGGGCCGGACGGGGCGGTGGGACCGGCCTGAGCCCGCCCCGCCACGGGGGGACGGCACCGGCACCGCCACCGCCCCCCGCCCGGACTCCGCCTCCCCGCCCCGCCGCCGCCGCACGGCGGGGATGGAGCGGCCCCGGCACCGCGGGGGCTCGGGGGGCATCATTACACCGGGGACAGCCCCTCCGAGGGGTTTGGGGAGCAGCACACCGGGGACAGCCCCTCCGGGAGGTTTGGGGAGCAGCACACCGGGTGCAGCCCCTCTGGGGGGTTTGGTATCCACCGCACGGGGAACAATCATCTCAAGCGCCTGCCCCCCTCTGCACCGGGAACAGCCACGCCAGGAGTTTGGGGAGCATCAACACAACGTCACACGGCCCCCTCAGCCACGGCAGCCTCCCCGGGCCCCGGGCTGGGCTCTGGGGGCACACGCTGACCCTACACGCCCTCCTCGACTCAGAATTGTCCCCGCGGTGCCACACTCCTGCAGGCAGCCCGGGGCCACAGCTGTGCCCCTGAGAGAGGCTGGAGGTGGGATACAGCTCCCAGACCCGCAGCTCGTGTCCCGGCCATCACCCACAGCAGGACACGCGGGGGCTGCCCCGAGCTCCCCACGCCACGGGCACGGGGGACACACAGCCACACTCCTGTAGCTTTGTCTTGCCGGGAGCTCACGCCCCGGGCTGCAGCCAACAGCCTCCCTCCAGCCACGGTTTGTAATTGAGCAAGAGCCTGGAGGAGGGAGAATAAAAGCAAATCTGTCTGGCTCCAGCCCCCTCGTCACTCTTTCAGAAATCAGAGCAGCATATGGGAGTATTTGCCCCTTTCCCCAGAGATGGAGCCGAGCAGATGACAGGCTGTGAGCATGTGTTAGTCCCACCAACGCTCACTCCAGCCAGCTTCCCATTAAGGGCGGCAGTTGCTCCAGACCCAAATGTTAGCAGTTTTCAATTAGCAAATGGCAGAGGAGAGGGATTCCTGGGGGACACGCTGAGCAAGTCGAGCTCTATCACTTGTCACTCAAGGAGCTCACGTTACCCTTCTCCCCGAGAGGCTCTGCTTAAAATAAAACCCTGCAGCAGCCTGGGGGGAGGCAGCCTGAGCTGCCAGCGCTGCCAAGGAGGGGATGGCTCATTTCTGGAGTTACCCTGAGGGATGGCAGGTTGTTCTGAGCTGCACTGGGGCTCCCAAATATCGGGGAACCTTGTACTGGGGTACACTGGGCATGAGCTGCCATCAGCAGGGGATTTTGCAAGAGACGTGAGTCGCTGCTCGGATGATGGAGAGGACTGAGCTAAACTTTAACCAGCTCCCAGTGATACTGGAAACCCGACAGGTAAAAACAAGTCACAGTGGGCAACTGTGCAGGGAGCAGTGGGGAGCAACAGGCACCTTGAGCTGGGGTTGAGGTGCTCCCCGGCCGGGTTTGTTCAGGGCTGTGACCCCCCCAGGGCAGGATCTGCCAGCAGCCCCATGGTCCAGCTGGTTCTGCTACTCTGTGCCAGCACAGCTCTGAGCCAAGCTGTCTCCAACAAGAGATAGGCACTACCCAGACACTGTCCCTGACACGCTGTGACCTGGGCCCAGCTAAAAACTGTCCCTGGACACCACTGCGGGACAAGGTTCAGGCCAAAAGGACAGGTCCTTGGTATCCTGGGGGGAGATGGGACTCCAAAGACAGGGCACATCAGTCCTGTAAACACAGACAGCCTGTGCCTCCGATGACAGCCATGAAACAGCCGACTTTTATCATTATTTACTGCTTCTCTTTGATGTTTTAAAAATCATTCTTCCCTAACCTCACTGAAGAGCATCTCTGCTAATTAGCCAGGAGCTGACAAAGCCATCAGAAGGTGCTTGCTGTGCCGGCAGGGCGGCTGGGAGGTGTCAGACCCTGCAAACAAAGATCCCTCCTTTTCCCCTCTCCCTGAGCAAAGCCCTCCCCGCACTCAACATCACAGCCAGGCATTTGTCTCACACAAAGGCGACAATCAGGGCAATTCCCTTTGTGGAGGTGATATGTTCCCTGTCCCCCACGATGGGTCACTTCTTGAACCCATCTGGGCTCGGAGAGGCCTCCTGTCCTCTTCCCCAGCCTCTCCCTGCTGCTCTATCCCTCCGCCTTGTATTTAATTTAAACTCGAGGGACAGAAAACCGACGCTCCGGCTTCTAAAGAAGTTAAGGTGGAGCCTTTCGCCCCAGGGAAAGGAGTGGGGAGAGTTCTCTCCCGGCTTCTGGGGCCTCGTGCCCAGGGAGGGCAGGGGTAAGAAGGGATCGAGGCAGACGGACAGAGGGACAGCAGCCGCACCTCCTGACAAAAGCCTCGTGGGAATGAGGATACGACCTCGACAGAGGTGCTGGAATCAAAACAAATCAGCTCCGGGATCAGCAGGCGGTTTGGGCTGTTTCCTGCTGCAGTAACGGCCCCAAGTCAGCAGGATCTTATTTGGAACAGGGACAGCCTTTCCCTGGGTGACGATGGCCAGAGGGGACCCGCACCAGGATGAACAAGGGGGGACTAAGCAGCCTCACCCCATATCCCCTCCCCTTCCCGCTCCCCTCCGGCCCTGCCCTTCCTCAGCAGGAAGAGCCGCGAGGACTCCGATCCACCAGCAGCTCCCCAGAACACGGGAACAAAACAAGGATAAAGGGAGAAGCCCTGAGACCTGCAGATTTCACCGGGAGCTTCTGCAGGGAAACAAAGCAGCAGACGTGAGGAATGCAAGTGGCCTATTTGCCCGGGCTGCTCTCTGCCTCCGGCGGCGCGGACATGCCTCGGCTTGTCGTTCCAGGAGCTTTTGTTGCTCGGGGCTGGGGGCCTCTTTGTTTCCTTTACCCTTTCGCCAGGCTTGGTCACAGCCCGGTATTAAATTATTCAAATGATCTCGCCTGGCTTCACAGCTGAACTCCTGCGTGGAGAGCCCAGGCTGCGAAATCCCGAGGGCTGCAGCACCCGGCCCAGGACAAAACCCACTGGTCCGCACTTTTTTGCCCAGTCTGGAGCAAAGGATCCCAATATTCGAGCTGCTGACACCTCCAGCCCCAGAATTGCAGTGCAAAGGTGTCATTAAGCCATAAAATCATCCACCTCACACCAGCACACTGATAGGAACGGGGGGCCGCACCCCTGGATTTGGCAGCCCAGCTGCAGCAGGAGGAGTTTGGCTCCTGGACAAGTGGCATTTTGGTGCCACCACCGACAAGACAAAGGGTTTAAGACCTCTGTCCTGCCTGCTGCTGTCCCAGCCAGCCCTCAGCCCTGGCAAGGCTGCAGCAGGAACACCAGCCCCTTCCTATGGGATGTGTTTGAATGTGGTGTGGAGCCAGGGGAGCTCCGTGAGCTCTGCACAACGCAGGCAAGAGAAATCTGCTGCTGGAAGGAGCTGGAGCTGCTGCCAGCTCCACACAGAGAGGAGAGGCAGCGGCCCAGAGGGGCTTTGAGGCAACTGAACACAGCCCTGCACTCACCCTGGTACCCAGGTTGGTCTGGGAGGGGAAAGCACCTTCCCCAACACCGGGCTGAGCCATCCCCGTAACCTGCAGCACAGGAGAGTGCCAAAGGACTGGCAAAACCTTTGAATTCCAGTCGGCTTCCTGGGATAGCAGGGTGTAACCGCCTGAAAAGGCAGCTCCACAAGAAACAAAAAAGGCAGGGAAAAACCCATACACCCACCCTGCCAGGAGCCAAAGAGGGAGGCTGTGTCTGCAGCCGGGGCTGCACACGCCTCTCCCGGCCGGACGGGACCTGCTCCCTTCCCCAGCCGGAGCCTGGGAGGGGAGGGAAGAAAGGGCAGGAGACCTGCAGAAATTCATTACCTTCCACATGACAGAGGGATCAGTTGGCTTTTACCAGAGCCCGTCGAGGTTTCCCTCATTGAAAACAGGAAAGAATCACAAAAATAATTAGAGAGATTTCATCTCAGCCAGCTTATGAAAGCACCGACTTTATACACAACAGATTGGCAACAGCACAAAGATGGATGTGAAAGGCAAGAGCATTTGCAATGTCAGACAGATCAGAGACAGAAGCTCATCAAAAAATGGCCCAGGGCAGATGTAAGTTAAAAAAAGAAAAGAAGAGGAAAAAAAATAAAGGAAAGGAAACGACCCTTATGGAGACAAAAAACGTGACTCCTGTCCATAACAAATGGATGTGCCCCTCCTGCCCGCAAAGATCCCTGGTGAAAACTCATCAGCTCCCTGGAAAAATCTGGGTTAAAAAACTTCCAAGTACTGACAATCACTCGCTGTGTTTTGCTGCCTTCCCCAGCTCAGCTGGGAGCCAGTGAGTCGGTCAGCAGCAGGACTGAGGGGCCTGAGGACAAATGTCAGCTGGAGGATCCTCCAGCGAGCTCCTGGGGCCAGGAGAGGCTGTAATTGGAAAGCTCCAGGCAGCGTTTCAGGAGAGCTGTGCAGCACAGGCAGGCTGCTCGTGCAGAGGTTGGCCAGCCATGCAGGCAGGACCCTCCAAAGTGTGCTCAATAAATGGGTGAAACGTTTTAGGGGGGGATGGGAAAGGACAGACTTCTCTAATTAGCAAAGAGGTTTGCATTTAGTCACCCAGCACAGCGCCTGGGGCCCTGACTCCAGACGCTGCTGTGCAAAGGCTGACAGCTCTCTCAGACACGGAGCTGTCAGCCTGGGCTTTGTAACCAGAAACAGTTTCCACAGAGGAAAACAACCTCTGTGCTCCTCAGCCTTCCACACAGGCACTTCCAGCAGGGAGGGGAAGAGCCACGGCATGACCCCCTGAAGGCACACCAGAGCTCTGGGGATGGCCACGCCATGGCACGTTCATGGCAGCGACTCTCAGGCACTGGAGGTTCACAGTGACAATTCAATAAGTGAGGCCAGCTCTGGTTCCTTGGGAACCATCGTTAGGAGCTCTCTGTTTCCAGACTGCTGCCTTTGGAGTGCAGCTGAAGAGCTCTGGAGCCTGGAGTGTCTGAGCCAGGCCCCTGTGGGCAGCAGGAGGAGCAGGATGTGGCTGCTCTCACTCACTGGGAAGGCGACTCCTCCACGGCAGCTGAAACACAAAGGGTAAAGACCAAGATTTAGCTGGAAGCCTCACCTTGATGAAGCTACAAGAAGTGTTTTGCCCCACACAGGCCTGATACCCAACAGATGGGCACCACAATCCCTGTCCCCTTCCCTACAGGAAGCCACTGCAAGACCCCAGTAGTGGCACAAGCGAGGCAAAGCCCAGCACACAGAGCCCAAGCAGGACGAAATGCAGTCTCCTGAGGCTTGTACTCTCCTCCTCCTCCTCCTCCTCCTCCTCCTCCTCTTCTCCAGCCCGGCTTTCCCCAGTTATTCTGTGTTTGCAGTGGGATTGAGAGAAGGGCGCAGCAGCAGCTCATGATAACCTGGGCAGCAGCCCAAGGCAGTCAAAAGCAGAGCTGGCCCCACGGGAGGAGCAGAATGGCCACTCCAAAGGTGGAGCACGGCTCGCCTGTGCCAGCACTCTCCCGGGCCAAATCACAGCCAGAGCTGACAGCAGCAATGACATCACACGTGTCACTGGATCTCGTGTTCTCGCTGGAGAAATTTCCAGGCAGATTGAGCTGTGTGAAGCCCAAATCTCAGCTCTTTAGAGCCCTTGATGCTTTTTTGCACTCTGGTTGCTGAGGGATGCTGGGGCAGGCGAGGCTGCTGCCCTCACACCGCTGAGTTTGCACTCCCAGTACTGGGACAGGATAAAGTTTTGGGCAGAGGGACAGCAGTGGGGCTTCACACTCAGTCCCTGCTCTTACAGTGCTGCAGGTGGGAGCCCACAAACCAGCTGCCACAGAGCACGGGGTGACTCCAGCAGCGGAAGGGGAGAGCAGCCTGCAGTCTTCCTGCAGAGACAAAACCCTTTTACTCCCATGACAAATGCCCTACTTGTTCCTGAGCCTGGGGACTTGGCCATTCCTGTCCCCTTCACGTGGCAGCATACATCACATGAGAACTGGGCACTTGCAGGGGAGGAATGGGAGCCAGGGCCGATGTCAGCTGGGCCTCCTCCCCTCCGGCTGTAATTAGCCTCCTTGAAGTGGGCTGGGACTGGAATCCCTCAGCCCAGGCTGAGGCCATAATCAGCCCAGCGGAGGAGGAAGAAAGGCCCCTGCAGCAGTCTGGGCCAGGCTCCCGTTGTACATCCAGGCAACGGAAGGGCAGGTCACACCACGGGCACGTTTTAACCGCGCCGCGATGCTGCCTTTGGCCCGAGCAGAGAGGAACCACAAAACCATCACTATCTTTTCCAAACCACAATGGAAAGGCAGCAGCCAAAATGACGCCTCAAATCTCAGCTTCTATTTCAGCAGCATCAATTAGAGAGCTGCTCTTTTTGGATACTCTGTGGACCGCTGGCATGCCAGCTCCCCGCCGGCCGCAGCTTGGCCAGCCTACCCGTCTGGGAGTGCACAAGACAAACCTCTGCCATCCCTTTGCTCCCCTGGCCCAGTGGGAGAGGCAGTGTCACAGAGCTGAAGTGGGAATTATTTTGGGCTTGAAGTTATTTCCATTCATCTACAGCTCAAGAAGGACTGGAATAACACAGAGTTTACGTGCCAGGGTTACTGGGCACAGCTCCGGTCACAAGGCATTGTGTCTGGCTGGGCCCTCAAGGCAGGAATCACAAGGACGAAGCCTTTACTCACGCTTTACTGCCAGCAGTGTGTTCCCGTGGCAGCAGGCTACGGAGGTCACCAGGTATGGATGTGTCTCCTCCAGCTGCACCGGCCTCGGCACTCCCGTTTCCTCGTCCTTCCTGCCCAGGCGTCCCCTGGCTCCTTTCCCCCACGTGCACACCTCGCCGTCTGCACAGGGATGTAAACACCTTGCTGCACACCTGCCTTGGCCACAGCAGAGGCAGAGGCCAGCCAGGGCCTGCTGCAGCCCAGGACATGGGGGCTTCAGCCTCACCTGCTCCGATGGCCACAGTGAAGGCATCCCCACAAGCCACCACGGTGACTTTCATGGCCTCGAGCCCCACAACCAGGTGGGGCACACGGCTGTTGCGGCTGGAGTTGGTGCCCAGCTGCCCGTGCTGGTTGCTCCCAAAGGTGTAACAGTGGCCAGAAGCTGGCAGCAGAGAGGAGAGACACAACTGGGTGTCACTTGGGACACACTGAAACCCCTGAAGCTCTTTGCTGTCTCCATGCTGAGAGTTTCAACATTGGGAGCAGAGTGTCTCTTGAGAGACTGCCCACGGGTAACAGGCAGAAGGAAGACAGGGGAAATGCAGGTGTCCCCCCTGTCAGAATCTGGGCACACACCCTCACCTGTGACAGCAGCTGAATGTGCTGTGCCGATGTCAGCGCACACAATGGGCTCCTGGTTCAAGGGGGCTGACTGGGCACACACAAACACAGTGGCCTCTTCCACCTGCTCCTCTGGGGAAGGCTCCTCTGCCGAACTGATCCGGTCTAGGCCCAGCTTGTTACACCTGCACAGGAAAAATCTCAGGCTGAGCACAGCCTAGCACAGACACCCCAGAGACACATCCTGCTCTGGCATAACCACACCATCAGCAGCGTGATGCTGAGGGGTAGGACCACACAGGGATGTCTTCTGGAGCCCTTGCTCAAGACAAGGACAGGCCCAGGAGGGTAAAATGTGGAGCCCAGACCCTCACCCCTCTTACCTGTTGCTCCCACAAGCAAGAATCTGGTTCTTCACTGTGAGGACCATGGAGGAATCGATGCCACAGATGACCCTCTGAGCCTCGTGTTCCGGAGGGACTGTGACCTGCTGGGGGGAGTTGTGGCACTCCAAGGTGCCCAGCCCAAGCCGACCTGGCAGGAGGAACAGAGCAGGGAACAGCTGATGGCAACATACACCCTGAGCACTGCCCCACCAAGAGCAGCACTACACAGCTGCTGCAAGAACCCAGCCTGGGATCCCAGAAAGCTGCAAAACCCAAAGCACGGGGGCCCTGGTATGCAGCAAAACAGCTGCAGCTCTTCCACACCCACCCACCCTGGCACATCTGGAGGGGACTGCGGGCAAGCAGGGCCAGCAAGGGCAGTAGGAACAGGCACAAGCCCTGTTCTGCAAAACAGACTTCTCTTACCATTATCCCCCCTGCCCCAGGCAAACACTTCCCGTTCGTTGGAGACCGCCAGGACGTGAGACGCGCCACAGGCCACCTGCACCATCTCGTAGCCCAGTAGGGCCTCCACGATCTTGGGCTGGCAGGGGAAGAGCAGCAGCAGTCAGCCGAGACCTCCCAGCCTGCCCGGCTGCTCCCATCCCTCCCACCCGCCCCCCCCAGACTCAACACAGCACTGGCAGCATCCCAGTTTNACAGTCTTCAAAGGGATAAGAGACTACGTGCACGCAGCACAGAAGATAATGCAAACATCTCTAGGGCGGAAGAAGGCAGCCAGCACAAGAGTTTGGAGAGGGAAGAGGTTCAGCAAGGGTTGGTATTCGCCCCCCTGCCCATGTGGGGAGTGCCAGGGGCTGTGAATGCCTGCTCTGAGCAGGCAGGGGCTTGGTGCAGGATGTGTTGGCTCAAAGGCTCCTGTGCAGAGGAGCTGTGAGTTAACGGCTCAGATTCATTAGGGTGTGGAGGGAGCAGGATCTCCACGTTTCACCCAGCCCCTGCTGTGACCTGCTGTTAGATCTGACACCTCGCCTCGTACTCATTATCTGCCTCAAGTGAAAAGCACCGTTTGTTGGGATCTGGCTGCTGCTTCCAACTGGTCTCCCCTCCCCAGCCATAAGCGGGGAGCAGCTCAGCTCTGGGAGGAGTAGGAACAAATGGGCCAGCTGACCACAGTGACAAATGGCACCAGTCCCCGGGTTCGGCTGGAAGCCATCGGCTGCTGCCACATCCGAGGGCAGGCGAGGAAGCAGCTGGAAGGGAGCAATGAGCCCTCAGCCCCAGTGTTCCGAGCCAATCGGAAACACACAGCTCTTCTTTAAATACTGGCTCTTTTGAAAAATAACTTTTCTCAGTGAACCCTGGCAGCTGCAGGCCAAGAGTGAAGCAGGCAGGTGTGTGATTGGAGGCAGGCTCCAAGCTGGGAGCCTGCCAACAGCAACCACAAGGCAGCTCTTGACTTCCCCCATGCTCAAAGGGATCATTGTGTAGGGGGGGAGAGAAAGAGGGAGGCAGGTTGGGTCTTTTAAAACCCGCAATGACAGGGAGAGGAGGGGGAGGGGGTCAGATGCCAGAGCATGCCTGGGATGCACATCCCTGGAGCTGGGATGAGCCTTCTCACGTGGTGCAGAAGCCACGATCCCATCCTTTACCCTGGGGGAGCAGCACGCCCAGCACCCTCTCCACCAACCTGGCTCACATCCGTGAAGTTTCCGTGCCCCAAACAGCCATTGCTGCCGCTGCCGAAAGTCATGATTATCCCCCTGTCTGGAGGAGCAGAAAGAAGCCTTGTCAGTGGCACACGTGAGGCCCTGCAAGGCACATGTGAGGCCCCGTGAGGTGACACAGCCAAGGAGTGGCCATCGCTCCCGGGACATCGGATCTGCTCTGCCTCAGAACGAGCTGCAGGGGCCACAAGCCCTTCAGCGAGCTTCCAGGGAACTGCAGGAGCTTCCAGGGAACTGCAGGAGCTTCCAGGGAGCTGCAGGAGCTTCCAGGGAGCTGCAGGAGCTTCCAGGGAGCTGCAGCCTCACCACGCTGCAACGGCTCAACAAACAAACAGCAGTGATAAGAGTGCTGAGATAACATTGCTGCAGCTGTGTACGCAGCAGCTGCGAACCCCACGGTCTGTCAAGGTGTTAAAGTCACAAAGGCACTCCCTGAGCAGCTGCCCAGCACAGGGGTGGCAGGAAACGCCATGGGAGGTAGGATAAACACATGCTCATGGAGTTTGCCCACTGCATATCTGTTGTTTGCCGCCCTGACCCCCAGCAAAAGAGCAAACAGAGCTCCCACAGGACCATTGGGAGGTCTTTGCTCCACAAACATGGCCTTGGACTGGTGTGTGTGCTCCCCTTCACCCAGAACACTTCCTGGACTGGTCTGAGAGGGCTTCAAACCCTGCCTTCCTGCAGCTTGAGGACAACCAGCCCTGCAGCAGTTCACGCTGAGTCCTCACTGTGACACCAGTCATTGCTGGTCACTGCGTGTGCCCGTGTCACACTCACAGCGTGCATGACAGAGATGCTCCTCACACTACAGTCCCCACTGCTAGTTCTGGTTTCAGGTGACACCAATGCAACCAGGACAACAAGCACAGGAGATTTCATAGAATCATAGAATAGTTTAGGTTGGAAAAGACCTTTAAGATCATCTAAGTCCAACTGTTTGTGGTGCTCGCCACACCAGACAGGCCTTTGGGACCAAGTTGATCAGTGTGGCATCACAGGAGGACCATGTCTGCCATTTCTGACCCCCACCTGATCCTACATGTGAGGCCACAGAGGCCTCCGTATCACTCCAGCCCAGAGCATCTCTCTGGTTCCTCTCTGAGCAGGCTCCCCAGGCAGTCCCACTGGGTTTCAGGGGCTTCAGGGACTCAGGCAGGTGAAGGCAGGAGGCAGCAGCTCACCTGTGAGGCAGGCTGTGAAAAGATCACCACAGGACACGTGTTTGATGGTCACTCCAGACTGGCCCTCCAGAAAGCGAGACACAAACTGAGGCTGGAGCTGCTCGGTGGCTCCTGGGAGAGAAGGGCCTCCAGCAGCACCCATGGGAGGAGCCTGGTGGAGAGAAGCCATGGAAGAGCTGGGTTTAAAACACTGATGAACCCCTTCCCACAGGCTTATTAGCATTACCCACACCCTGGCTGGGACTGCAGCCCTGGAGGAGGCAGTACCAGGGTCTGTGAGTGAGCAGAAACATCTCCTTCACAGAAATCACACATTCAAGGCCTCCACAGCCACTGCCTGCCCCAGTCACTCACCTCCCACAGGATGAGCCTCCCGGATTTGGTGACCCCAGCCTTCTGTGTCCTGCCAGCAGAGACCTGCACCACCTCGGTGTTCAGCATGGGCAGGCGCAGAGGGGTGGTGATCCCACTGCCCCACGTGTAGATGGATGACAGTGGAGGTGGGATTCCTGTCCTGGCTGAACCACGTCGGACACCTGTGGGGCACAGAGAAAGCATTAATGTGGATCCCTGACTCTCCTTCCACACGAAAAGTGACGGCACCAGCCAGTCCAGGTGCCAGCACAGCTGCCAGAGCCAGACTAGTGCTGGTCCAAGGGGCTGCAGGGCTCCTCCAGGGCTCAGGGGAGGTGACATCTCTTAAATTCCTCTCTCCAGAACCCTGAGTGCCTCTGATTTGTGTCAGGGTCCTTCCAAATGGAGCTGAGTCGAACACACCATGCCAGAACTCACCCCTCGGCCTGGCACTGCTTGCCCGTCCCCCTGTCCGGCTGTGGGTCACCGTGGGCACTGGAGCCAAGGGTTTTTCAGGCCTGCCAAACCAAAACCCAGCCTTTAATGTCCTGCAGAGCCCTGGATCACAGAATGTCTGGGCAGAGCTACAGCAGAAGCCACGGGTGAATCACTCACAGCACTGCTTTGTCAGTGCATTAAACAACCTGAGAGAGGGGAGTTGGCACCAGTTCACTTCCCCCTGTGCTCACAACTCTGTTTGCTGTCACTGTGACAAGCCCACACCTGCCATGGCACCTGCCTGGCTCTGAGCCCCTGGGCCAGGCCCAGCCAGCAGCAGCTGCACTTTGGCCAGGCAGTGAGCTGGTCAGACACGCCGTGGGCTGTGGCAGCCCCTCCCAAGGACACTGAGGTGGCACTGTCACTTGCCTCCTCATTTTGACGCTGCCCACGTCTGTGTAGAGGTTGAGGAGGGGCCGGATGCAGATGGCCTGGGCCATGATCTCGTTCAGCTGGGGCCGCTTGGAAGGATCCAGGTTGAGCATGCTGAGGATGAGCTGGCGCAGGTCGGGGCTGTATCGATCTGAGATCGGGGCAAACGTCCCGCTCATGATCTTCAACACTAAGGCAGGAAGGTTCTGAAGGGAAAAGAAGAGACAGACAAACAGTGGCTGGGCAGTCAGGGGCGAGGCCGAGGAGGAAGGAGCTCTCAGCACTGCCCTCTGCCTTCACACTTCTCGGCTCGCTGAGAAGTGATCCCAGCACACATTTTCACCTCTGTGAGAGGCCACGGCTCCCTGTGCTGCGTGTAAACCACATCCCTCTTACCGCAGCTTCGAAAGCCCTCTTGAGGCTGGCGAGCTCGTAGAGCACGCAGCCCAGAGCCCAGATGTCACTCTTCTGGTTGTAGGGCTTCCCCTCACAGAGCTCTGGGGAGATGTAGCACGGAGTTCCCACCACCTACAAGAGAAAAATTTACCACAGTGCAGTGAAACTGGGGCAGAGAGGTGGAAAGAGGAAGGCTCAGTGCAGAGCTGGCTGGAACACCACCACCTAAAGCTCTGCAGAGCTGAGCTTTTGTTCCCTTGGCATCAACAGCTGCCTGACAATCTCAGTGAAAAACATGAGGATTTGCTTTTCCAGTGACACATACAGTGATTGCCTCTAATTTTGCTTCTATCCACTTGAGAGAATCAGAGCCCAGAGCGCCAAGCATGATACAAATGTCTGGTCAGATTAGCCCAGGTGGGGAAAGACACTTAAATGTCAAGCAGAGAAAGGAGATTAAGGCAGGATGGGAGTGCACAGGCAGGAATTTATTTGCTAAGGATGTGTCAGACGAGTCTGCAAACACCATCCCCAGCAGGAGCCACCCTGTCTGCCCTCAGCAGTGGGCCCAGACACCCCATCCCCTCCCAGCTTTGGGCAGGTCTTTCTTACCTTTCTGCAGCCCACAGAGCCACACAAACTCGGGCATGAAGGTATCAGCCCGTATAAACTCCAAGGAACAAAGCAGCATTGCCTAAAGCCACTTCCAAGAGACTACTGTGAGCCAAATCCAGAGTTTCCAGCCTGCTGCCATGGGGTAAGGAGCTCCCCTGTCACTCACTGTGTAGGCTTTGCTCTTGCTGCTCAAGATTTTGGAGATGCCGAAGTCTCCGATCTTGACGATCATGCGGTGCTTGTCCAGGAGGATGTTCTGGGTCTTCAGGTCACGGTGCAGGATCTGCTTGGTGTGCACGTGGTGCAGGGCCAGGAGGATCTGGACGAAGAAGTGCAGGATGGTGTCCTCATCCAGCAAGGAATTACAGCGCTTGTGGATGAACTCTGCCAGAGTGCCCCCTGCAAGGAACAACAAAGGGCTGTGGGCACAGGGGGCTGCACAGGACAGCACAAACCTGGCCTAAAACTGGGGGGATTTAGCCATTTTGGCAACCTAGCTAGCCAAGCATGTGGGAAAAACACATCCTGGTGGCATACACAGCACATCCTCCAACGCTCCTGAACAATGGCAGCACAGTTGGTGGGAGGGAGAAACAGTCAGAGAAAAGTTACTGTTGACATTTTATCAAAAGCAGCAGGAAAAGAAACACTAAAATTACAGCTCCTGGAAGAGGACATAAACCCTGATGGCAGAACAAGACCAGCCTGTTCTGCAGAAGAGAATTCTTGCAGTCCAAGAGGCCACGCGGCACAGAGAGGCCCCTGTCGGGAAGGGGAGGTCCAGATTCAGGGCTCATGTACAGCTTTTAGCAAACCCTCATGCAAATGCTGACTTCATCTGGAACTCCACAGGAAACCTTGTTAGAAATGTGGGGCCAACAGAGTTGACACAGGGAAATATGCCTGAAACCTGAGCCAAGGGCAGATGGTAGCATGCTGATCAGTGACAGAGGGGTTTGAAATCTCCTTGATTTGGATATGATGAGCAGGTGTAAGGAATGTAATCATGGAGTGGCTGAGGCTGGAAGGGACCTTGCAAGGTCACTGCTCAAGCAGGGCCACTGAGGTTGTCCAGTACCAGAATCTCTCTTTTGAGTATTTTCAAGGATGGCAACTCCATGATCTCTCTGGGCAACCTGCACCAGTGGTCAGTCACTTGGCTCATGGTTAACTTGGTGTCCATCAGGAACCCCAGATACTTTTCTACAAAAATGTCTCCTCAAGAGAGACAGGCTTGTACTCCTGGGGGTCCACAGGATCTTTACAAAGAACATAATGTGAGACCACAGCAGCTTGACTCACAGAGAACCAAGTGCTTGGCACCCCCTGGACCTGCTGAGGAACCAGCTACAGGCACTGGGGGGCATCAGGGCACACCTGGGGCGTATTCCATGGCAATCATCAGCGCCTTGTCCTCCAGGAAGTTCTCGTAGTACTCGATGACGTTGGGGTGGCTGAGCAGCTTGAGGACCTGGCACTCGTTCTGCGCCGCCAGCCGCTCATCCTTGCTCATCTGCTCCACCGGGATCTGCTTCAGGATCACCAGCTTCTGGTCGGCCTTGCGCAGGCACAGGTGCACGATGCTGCGGGGACAGGCACGGGTGTCTCAGTGCGGGGAGGCGGGACACAGCACAGGGCCTGGCCACCACCCTGGGTGTCACACCCCCCGTGCCGTGTCCCCCCGGGTGCCACACGCCGGCCGACCCCCACATTGTCGCTGCCACGAGCGGCTTAAAGGCCTCCCGCCCCGAGGCAGAAAGGCTGGAGAGCTCCCCACCGCCCACCCCCGGCGCCCCCTCACCCGAAGGCCCCTC
>VZTJ01000926.1:1368143-1392365 GCA_013397795.1 Orthonyx spaldingii | reverse complement strand
GGGGGGGGGGTCTGCACTGCCCTGCTGGCCCAGGAGGGTGCCCACCCCTCACTGAATGCTCCCAGCCCTGCTGAGCACAGCACATTTGCTGCCCTGAGAGCTGGGTCAGCACAGCCTGCCCTCCTTGTTCACCCCAAGGGGAGATGCTTGAACCAAGCAAAGGCAAGGGGCACAAGAGACGTGTGGGGCGAGCCAGCAGCAATGATATCCTGCATTGGGCACGAAGAACAGATAAATTCTTCCCCTGCAGGCTGCAGAGAAGGTGCAGCAACTCCCAGGATGGCTCCCTCCCACACCCCAAGCCAGCTGGCTGCTTGTCCCATGGAGAGCTTAGCATCTTTGCCTCCCGGTGTTCACCTCCCTTTTTCTTCAGATGTCTTGATGATTAATACATCGGGTTGTCCACAGTCCCTGCCTATCCCCAGCTCAGCATTTACTATGCCAAACTTCCT
The DNA here is from genome assembly GCA_013397795.1 of Orthonyx spaldingii. NCBI lineage: Eukaryota > Metazoa > Chordata > Aves > Passeriformes > Orthonychidae > Orthonyx > Orthonyx spaldingii. Next base: position 1,391,913 of record VZTJ01000926.1, on the reverse strand, counting down.
GAAAGCCTCCCAAGGTGCTCTAAAGGAGGATCACTCCTCCCTGCAAGCCTTGTCTTGCAGCATCTCTTCTTTGGGTGCAACAGCTGGGTGTGTTTTTTGTACCCAGGCTCCTCAGTCCTTCCGCAGCTGGAATTTGCCTCGGTGTCAGCTGGGAGTTGGCAGAGTGGGCTGGGAGCAGGCACACATGAGGAGAGACTCCAGCATGAGCCAAAACTGTCCAATTCCATCTGACTTCCTGCAAAGCCCCTGGGTGTTAGGTCAGGCTGAGGTGTTCCCCGCCGGTGCAGCTCAGAGATTAGCGCTGAGCCGAAAAGCCCTGCAAACTCAGCGCATACTTTCCCAGCTAATCTCCTCCACTGGCAGCTCACGTTGCCAATTCAGGGGCACAATCAGAAGGCTGTGTGCCCTCACCGCTGGATCCCACCTCTCCACCCTGCCACATTCCTCGAGGGCCAGACCAGTTTGCTCCTTGCTCCAACTCCCCCAGAGCAGGGCAGTGCTATGCACCTCATTTCTCCACTCATGGGAGGCAAGAGGAAACCTGGTCAAGAATCCAGCCTGTGCAGCACCACAGGGACAAAACTTGGACTTGGGGATCTCAGGCAATGAGGGATTCCTTAGGCTCCCAGTGGTTTCTGGCAGCAAGGAGAAGCCAGCAGAAATTTAAGTGACACCTACGTGGTAGGCGCTGCTGCCGCCTCCGCTGCCTCCGTAGCCGTACTGGCTGGAGCCCCACTGTGCTGGGGTGGCATTTGGGTTCTGTCCCTGGCCTGTCACAGCAGCGATGGCACTGAACATCTGGGAGGTCATGTTCTGTGGCAGAGCATTCACTGCACGTGTCAGGTCTGCAAGGGAGACACATTGCATTAGAAAAAGTGGAGCCTGGAGGAGCAGCTGACATCCCAATTCCAAGCGGGAATGGCCTGCACTGACCTGCCAGGTTGATGTTAGCTGGAGTAGCATTAATGGAGGCTGGAGTCCTGGTCCGACTGCTACTGCTGGGGGTAATACCTGTGTTAAAGACAAACCAAGTGCTAGATTAGTTCTCCTGGAAGAGAGAAACCTGAAACTCGGGATTTGAAAACATGGAGGCAACACTGGTTCTGGCACGATGGTTTGTTACCAGGGAATGGTGTGTGCTGGATTGTATGGTGGGGGAGACAAGGGAGAGGAAAGGGACTGGTCCAGACTTTGCTGCACAGCCCATTTGGCTGAAAGATTAACTCTCAGGAGACCTCTCAGTGAGTCCATGGAGCCAAACACTTGGAATGTTGCTTTGAAACGTCCCATATATAGAAAACTCCTAGGACACATTTTAGGAACAAAGAAAACAGAACTGTCCTTTAATAACAGTCCCTGATATTGTGTGACAAACAAACAGCTGAGGCACTGAAGTTTTGGGGTGCTCACCTGGAACAGGGTCCTGATAATGATCCTTAAACCATCGGAAAAGTCCATTCACAGTAGGGAAGACTTGGCCCCGGTAGCGGAATCCCTCTGGTGTCACTGTCACATACTCTATCCTGGGAGGAGCAGCGACAGCACAAGATATCACAGGCTGCTTCAGCCACTCACTGACAGGTCACAGTCAGGACAGGCATGGACTAAAACCACAGGCAATGGCTGGACTGATAATGAACAGATCTACCCAAGACACTTCATCTTCAAACAATTGCTTCAAAATACCCTGCCTGTCCATGACAAATCCATCATCCCCTGCCTACACTCCCATGGCACCCACAGCACAGGGCAGTGCTGCTCGTGGCAGCCAGGTGGTTAAGAAATATGGGAGTCTCCTGGGTGAGATTTACTGCTAGAACTGGGTCCTCTACTGTCAGGAGGCCAAATCCTGGGAACGAGGAGGCGTGATTTACAGGGATTCAGACAATGCTGGAAGAAAAACTGGCAGTGATCAGCTGAGGTTTGGTGCTGGCAGTACTCAGTGCAGATGCTGGGCTTGCCTCTCACTTACCTTGGTTTGCCTCGAGGCTGATATCCCAAGAGGAATTTACCAGGTAGATCTTTACAGGCACTGATGAAGTATGGAATAAATGTCGGCTTCTCTTTCTTGGTCTTTATCAGCAGCTCTTCCAGCTTCTAATCAGAGAGAGAAAGAAGATAAATGCTCCAGGGGAGCCCACATTTTCAGCAACACACAGAGCCTATGGATATATTCCTACAGAAGCTACCACATCCTGGGACAGTCTTACCTTCTTGTCTCCACCATTGCAGTCCTGGTAGTACTTGTGGTTCAACAGGTCTCTGGCAAAAGAAGCCATTGGCTGGACATAACGAGCAACAATTTCATCCAAGTCTTCAAACTCCTTTGAACAAACATATTTAAAGAGGTATTTAGGGTGTATTTAGTCATATACTGTGCACAGAAAGGCTTGAGGGAAAAAAATAAAAAGACAAGTATTGTCTAAGGATTCAGAGAATGTATTGGAAGTTACTCTCCAAGAGTCTGAAACCAGCTGCAAGGACAGAAGGGCTGTGTCAACCTGCTCCTGCCAAATAGGTCCTTCCCCTTCCCAGGCATGCTCTGCAGGGCTTTACCTCTGTGTTAATCCAGAGCATGGAGCCCAGGCTGAAGGCGTTCTCCTTGCCCTCTTCCCGGACATCCACGTGCTGGTAAATGCCATCGTTGACCTTCCAGGTGACAGTCAGGTGGTTCTCCCCTTTGCTGCTTGGCCGAATAATCACATCCCCTTGGTCCATGGTCTCCATCATCTTCTCTGCTTGCTTGAAGCTGATGTTGTGGAATGATGGGTGAGCAATTACCCTCTTGATGTACGCTGGGGAACAAAGGGAACGTTCAGCCTTCCAAGAGGAACTGCTTTAATGCAACTGTATCTAATTGTGCTGATTGTCCTGGAGCAGACTGGGAAGAGTGGAATTACAAGGGAGAGAGGAATTAAGAGACTCACTTGTCCTCTGCTGCTTTCTTTTCATGTCTTCCTCCTGTTTGTGATCCGCTGCCTCAGAGTCGAAGTCGTAGTAGGTGTCTTTGGGCAGTTTCCACTCATTGTTCTTGTCCATGAGGTCTGAGGTCCTGCAGGTCAGGTCTGCACTGAATTTCTCAATGTCAATCTTCATGATCCGGCAGTGCACGGTCATTCCCACCTGCAAAGGAGGTGCAGGCCGAGGTGAGCAGCAGATTTGGCAGAGACACCAAAATCCCTGAGCTACAGAACAATCCATGTGGGATCACACTGACCCTGAGGAGGTACAAATCACCTCACCCACTTCAGACTGATACAACCTTTAAAAGTCATCTTTCGACATAAACTGGAAGTCAACTGATCCCAAAAACAACCAGAATCAAAAGAGATTAAAGGAAAAATGGGCAGTTCTCCATCACATCTACTACCTATTACCCACACTACAAGGAAAACTGCACATCTGGAGGGTGAGGACAATCACCTTTTCTATTTCAAGTATCTTTCACAATGGAGGTAGCAAAACTGGACTTCAAGATGTGCAAGAAGGCAGTTAAGTCTGTTCAGAAGCAGACACCCAAAGGCCTGCTCTAATACAATGTGAGGCAGAAAATCCCCCCACAAAAACTGCAATGTCTTAGTTCAGTTAACCATGATGAAGTTAATTAATAACTCTTTAAAGAAATGCTGAGACCTCTGAGCTAACAGGATTATCCATCACCTGCATGGACTGTTGGGGACCCCAAAAGACAGCAAAGATGTTAAACCTCTATTTTATTATGTGATAAAAAAGTGTTATTTCATTTCTTTCAGAACCCCAATCCCTGTCCTGAGCAGGACCAGTAACTCTGATGACCTTCACAAATTAATGGAGAGGGAAGAAAAAGCTGTAAGAGGGAAAATGACCCTTGCCTGTCCAAAAGCAGTTCTGTGAACTCTTTAGAAAGCCAGAAACAAAGGGCAGCTCTGCATTAGAATGCCTTCTGGTCTCCTAAAGCCCGACTCCAGCCAGACGAGAATAAATCCTCCTGCAGCACAACGTGTTAACTGATTAACAGAGTCCCACCAGCTGCCAAGGGAGATTTGCACTGTGGGACAAGGACACTAACCAGAACCTGAACTTCCTGCTGATTTAAAGTCTTTATGTGAAAATGAGATCAGAAAAGTCATTTAAGAACAGCGTTATTAACCAAACCCTGAGTCTCTGCTACTGGCTCCAGGTTCTTCCAGCTCTCGCTAGGGGTGTGAAAATCCACTGCTTTCATACCTTCACCCTTTCTTCTGGCCTCTTGACCACCTTGTCACTAAGAAATTTTGTTGGGATGAAGCCAGCAACACCATTATCCAGACGTGTCTTCACTCCAATGGCCTGACCCGGGCAGGAACCGCTGTCAAAATGGTTCCAAACCTTGAGCAAAGCAAAAGTAAATAAATCATTCAGCATGGAAACAAAATAGCCCCAGCAGTTCATACTCAAACAAGTCCAAAAGCTGTGTCAGCAAAGTGGTGCAGACAGCAGAGACGTGTGGAAGGGCAGGGGACAGAGGGCTTCAACAAATGCTCCCCAGTAATGCAATCTTCCTCCTCCAGTTCTGCTCAGCTTATGGGACATTGCAACTAGGAAGGTCAGAACATTTTTAGACCCTGAACAGCAGCCTGGAGCCAGGGCTGGTTTCTAATGAACACTATAGGGGTTTAAAGTCACGGATTACCCAGGCTGGAATTCACAGTGTTTAGAAGGGACCTAAAGTACAGCTGCATTAAGCAGCAGGTGGCCCAGATAAGTTCTTAAAATTGAGAAGGTGGCAGAGCCTTCTGTTCTCAGTGTCACGGGCAATTTCTCTGCGTAAAACACAATCCCAGACCACAAACAAGAACACTTTATGTATGTGCAAAGAACTGGTCAGCTCAGCCCCAGGCACATTTAACTCTAAAATCCATAATGCAGCTATAAAAGACCTGTCAAATCTATGCTGAAGCAATTAGTCAGAAGTGCAACAGATTTTTATTTACAGCCAAAGGCCACATCAGGTTGGGATCCTGGGGCACTGCAGACACAGTCTTGGCTCTAATACCTTGTCTCCCAAGAATCCTACACAACACTCAAAGGCAGGCCTGTCAGGAGAAGCAGCCCCACCTCACTGAGCTCTGGGAAGTTGTCCTGCTGGCAGAAAGGGCACTGCCAAAGGCCAGTTTCATCGTTCCGGATGGCCTGGTCGTAGCTCTCTCCCTGTGGGCGCCTGTGGGCAATCCCAGTCACATTGCAGATGATCATTTTACCTGTGGGGTGAGGGAGAGGGGAAGGAAAGAATGAAAAACTGCAGAGCTGGGCGGTTCCCTCCATCTAAGGTTGTCATTCATGCATAGGAGGCCACCCAAAAGCTGCTTCACTCTCCACCACAGCACTGCCCCAGCATCACGCTCACCCAGGTCCCTCTGCCCCACCTTCACACATCCTGTGTCCACTTAGGAGGACAGAAAGCAGGGATGTGAACAGGGATGTACCTATGTAAAATGTCTCTGGAGTTTCTTTGGTCAGCATATTGAAGACCTCCTCTGTGTTGGGAGAACGGTACGGGGTTCTCAGGTCCTTGTATCTGCAGCTTAGCTCAGCTCGAATGTCATACAAAGTGATGTGCTTGTCACCATAGCCCTGTGTGGGATTCACAGGTTATACAGGCATGAGCAGCAGGAAGGAGGTCAGTAGGATATCCAGTGCAAGTTATGGAAGAACTCAAGGAACTTATCAAACAGCAAATTTAAGAAAGGGGAATGCAGCAGGCACCAACAAATGGTGAACACCAGTCACTGAACGTTGAGCAGGTCAAAAGGACACACATATTTAGAAAAAGTTTCAGGGAGAAGAGCTCAAATGCTCTAATTACTGCCCCAAGCATACTTCCTGCAAGCATTTACTACGTGCCATTGTCAGACACTGCCTGCTCATCATGGCTGTTTATACATTTTACGACAGCACAGCCAATGCCCAGCTCCTAAAAAGGATGAATAGTCACCAGCTATAAATAAAACACCAGAATCCCAGTTGGGCAGCAGAGCTTCCCCTCTGTTTCTCAGCACCAGGAATCCCCAATGCACCTGTCTTTCCAGTTCTTCAGCAAAGGCATCGAGATCCAGGTCTTTCAGGCGCTCGGGGTTTTCCAGGATCTCCTCCAGAGCTCCTGCAGGATTTGCATCCTCGGCTGACTCATCGTATTCCAAGGCATCCACGGCCATTTTCCTGGCCCATTCATAGGTTTCAGGATGGACCCTAGAGCCATCTAGGACTTCAATGTAGGAATCAGTGCTGAAACAAAACAAATGTTCAGATCAGGGCTCTGAGGGTTCCAGCTGTTCCTGCAGCTCAATGATCAAGTCCACCACTGCCCTCCACGGAACAAAGCACTCCAAAAGGGACACTGTGAATTATTCATTGCTAAACCAACAGGAGCCAAGGCCAGACCTGGCAAACTCCAGCCTGCAGCTCCAAAGATACAGCCAGGCATTTTGGATGCTGGGTGGATTTGATCCCTGTGTGCTACAGCTGCTCTGTGAGCACGCAGCTCTCTGCAGTTTCTCTCCTCATACAAATTCAGTGTTGCCATCAAGCTGTTTGGATGGGCTACACTTTGCCCCCAGCATCTCTGGGATTTGTATCCTGCAAGAATCAAAGGATCTAGGGGGGTTGGATCACTCAGTGCAGGGAATCAGCCAGGTGTTCTTTCTCAGAATGCTTTTCAAAGGCAAAAAGCCCTGGAGCAAGCACATTTCCAGTAAGTGACCCTTTGTGCAAAGCAGTCAGTCAGGTTCAGAAACAAGGTTACAGCTGTCCTCAAAACACCTCTGGTGTTGCTACCAGTAGCTTAACACTCTGCAAACTTCCTAGTATTGCTACTGGCTTAGGAAGAAACCAAACTGCTGAGTTATTTCTCAAGTTTGAAACTTTAAAAAAATAAAATACCGTGTGAAGGACCAGGTAGAAACCAAGCTGAACTGCCTATGGGTTACTGACAACTGCATAACAACTATTTTAGGGAACAACTGGTTTTAGTTTAGTCCCTATTGACCACAAAGAGTCTTTCACACCAGGGCAAGCCATATAATTCATGTTCACCAGCTCACACTGCTGCTGTGCAAGTTTAGCTGCCCTTAAGAATCAGATTAATAACCAGCAATACCTGAACTTGGCCAAAAGTCAGAGGGGCCACACAAACTTCAGGAACACAAAGTCAGGCAAGGTGATTGCTTCAGCCTGTTGCTCACACTAACTCCACACCCCACAGGGCATCAGATACAACCCAATACCCACCTATCACCCAGTGATGCTGTGTCAATTTTGATGAAGCCAGCACAGTTGATAAACACTTTGGGTCCCATGTGACACATCGTAACCAGCTGGGTCCTGTTCTCCAGACGGGTGTTGTTTTGTTTTAAGATCTGCAGAGAGAGACAAGAATATAAACCTTGAGAGGCAAGAGTAAAACCCTGCTATTCAAACACAAGACTGACAAAGAGGCTGTGGACTTCTATCCCTGGAAGTGTTCAAGGCCAGGCTGGATGGGGCTCTGAGTAACATGGTTTAGTGGGAAGTGTCCGTGCCCATAGCCAGGGGTTGGAATCAGATGATCTTTAAGGTCCCTTCCAACCCAAACCACGGTGATTCTCTGGGAAAAGCAAAGGATTCACACTGCACACTGCAGTGTTTAAAGCATCTGACACACGCCCATCACAACTCTGAAGTTGTTGCTCCCTGCCAGTGTCTCAACATTGTGTGAAAAATGATGATTCCACATCATCACGGCTCCAACTCCCAGGAAAAGTGTTGGCTTTTTGCCTGGTGTTTTCTACACTGTGGAGGTGTCTTGACGCTCTGACAGCACATCCATTCCTGTGGGTTTGAGAGCTGGCTGGGACTGACGGATCTGCTGAGCTATTTGGGTCTATCAAGGACACAAGTCCACGTGTAGCTTCGGGGCGAGGCACAGCGAGGTGAAAACACACATCAACAGAGCTGTCAGCTGCACCTGGCACACGGGACCCTGCCTCACCTCCTGAGCACCCGCAGAGTGCTGGTGCTGTGCTGTTTTTGTAGGCAGGGCCAGAAGCCTCCTTACCTTCAGCAGGTGAGTGCCTTTGCGTGGTCCCAGGCCACACACGTACTGCAGCAAAGCCTGGCTGTGGGGGTGAGCAATGGCCCTGTTCACATCCACCCCCACCTCGTTCACACGGTTGATGAATTCGCAGTAGAGCGCGTTCAGCAGCTCCTCCTTCACCACATGCTCCTGGCAGAGAGAAGAGGTGTTAGCCCTGGAAAAGATGGATCTGTGCGAGCCTCTGCCATGAGCCAAACACAAGGCACTGGCTCCCTAGAGCTGTGCTGCACCTCAGAGTTACCCCTGAGAACAGCCTCAAGGCTGGTGAGAAAGAAGTGAAAAATAAAGAAAGGTGCTGTGTAACCTGAATATGGCACCTGACAGGCAGAACTTGCACAAGTTCAACTTGGAAACCTTTTCTTTGAAAGCAAACCCTCACAGGCTGCTTTCTCTTACAGAGAAGGATCTTCCTTGCCCAAGGAAAATTTACCTGCAGAGGGTGGAGTTTCAGGCAGAGAATGTCCTCATCAGAGCTGCAGACCTGGGCAAACTCTATGAGGGGGTCCTGGATGCGGCGAGCAAGGGACACGGCCTGACGCAGCAGAGGGGGGTAATCCCGGAATTCATTCTGCAACAGGACACAGAACCAAGGAAAACCCTCGTGGTGTTTTCACACTTTGTACCACAAGGAGCAAAGACACGTCAGACAGTAACTGGAGCAAGGAAGCACTTGGTGCTCAGCGCTAAGAAAGCTGAGGTCAAAGGCTCCCAGGAGCTCTTATGCAATTAGTAATGGAACAATCTCACTCATTTCCGACTACATCAATATCCACTTTGTGCATCTGCTGGTGCTGATCTCTTCAGGGAAGCCCAAGATGTTTTGCCTTGATCCAAGGATCAGTACGTGACTGTCCAGATGGATCATATGAGACAGAGCATGATGCAAGCCCAGCACAACAAACGGAGGATGACACAGCACGAATGAGCAACAGACTAAAGGAGAGCTGGAGTAGCAGAAAGTTCACCTCAGATTTCTTGCTGTTCATGTAGAGGATGGCCAGTTCATTGTCCACCAGCTCCACTCCGATCGAGGACAGCTGCTGCCCTTGGTCCAGCTCATGAACAATTCTCTTTACATCCTCCATCAGCATCTGAGCATCCCTAGGGAGAGACAGCCAAGGGGACTGAGGGGAGAGCAGAGAGCTGGGTCCTGGAAACAGTGAAATGTAGACAGGCACAAGGAAAGGACTGCAAAGAGACTGGGAAGGGGAAGGAGCAGAAAGACTGACCTGTTCTCGCCTGCAATTGTCACCACGTGAGGCTTCTTGTTCAGGAGGAATTTTTTCAAGGTTTCAATATCCTGGGCCTGGAACGGAAAGCAGAAAATCAGAGTAGAAAAGCTACAGGGTTTCTTTTCTGAGCTATCTACATTCATCTCAGTGACTGCTGCACCAAGGCTTACCTTCTTCTCCCTCTCCTCCTCACGCCAGGCATTCCTTCTCTTTGTGAAATGTGGCAATCGGAGGAAATCTGTCACCTCACCCTCTCCATTAACGAGGGCACAGAACACGGGGTGGTCCCTGTCAAACACAGATCACTCAGCCATGGAGGACGGCTAAAGGTGGACATGCATCCAGACACCATTCCCCTCCTCCTACCTGGCTGATGAAAATGCAATTCCTAGAACCCTGATCCCCTTCCCTTGGTTTTCATCCATGAAATCATCGTCTTCCTCCACCTGCTGATCTGGCCTGTATGCAGCAACCTTTAGCCAGTTGTACAGTTTGCGGCTGCAAGCCTAGTAGAGCAGAGAAAGGACAAAGAGGCGTGAAAAAATCCACTGCAGGGGCCTTGGCACAGCCCTTCTCTGGAGGGAAAGTCAAACCTGACTCAATGCCTGCCTCCTCCTCCTCCCCAGGAACTTGTGTATGACCTGTCAGCAGGTATTCCCAGACCACTGCAGGGCTGTCAGTGTTTGCAAGCCCAGCTTTGCCTCAAACCTGTGCCCCATCTCACCTTGAGGACGTACTCCTTGGCCTCCACTAACAGCTTGTTCTTTAATTCTTTGGCCATCTGCACGTAGAGGAACTGGTTGAGGGAGCGCTCGATGGCCATGGTGCGCTGCCGATTCCACTCCTGCACCTGGTGGCTGAACTCATCCCGGTAATAGAACTGTTTGATTTCCTCAAAGTATGTCTGGTCACTGCCATAACTGCAAAAAAGGAGAAGAGGAGATACAAAAATGTTCCAGACATCTTTATAGACACCATCACTGGCAGGTTCCTGCACTGGGATGCAACAGCATCACCTCAGATTCAGGGAGTTGCTTGAAAAAATTAGGGAAGAGCCAACCCTCCCATCAAACGCTGCTTCAGATGCAGAAGTGATGCTGCAGACAGATCACAGCCACTCCAGCACACCCATACTGCACAGTGTGGTCACTCAGATGTGCAGGGAAGGAACCAAGTTAGTTGGGAAACAAGTATCATCTTCCTCAAAAACCCCAAAGGCTTCAGGGTTTGCCTTCAAGTGAGCAAGACAGATGTTTGCTACAGCTTTCACCAAGACAATAAAAAAAGCAAGACCCCAAGAGGCTGCTTGACTTTGAGGTGCAGGAAACTGACTGAGACCATGATTTTCAGGAGTAGTTTGGGTTCCAGGGGAACTCTAAGAGCACAGCAGCACTGGATGAATGAGCTCTGCCACGTCAGGGATGGCACAGCCAGTGGGAACTCACCCCTCCACTCCTTTCATGTCAATGCTGATATCTATGGTGAGCAGTGCCTCATCCTCTGCCAGGCTCATTTTCAGGAACTGGTCATCTCGCAGCTCCTTCACAGGCTTGTTCTTCATGTATTTAAAGGAATAGGCATAGTGGGCTTCATCAATATCCTGGGAAAGAGGATCACAGTCAGCATGCATGCAGGGCATTCATGAAGAAAGACCCTTCTGTATGTCACAGCAGACAATGGTTTTTATTCAGTACCCCTCAGCCCCATGCCTGCCAGTCTGCATTTCCTTCCCCAGCAGGACACAGTGGAATTGCTTCCCAGTCCCAGAGAAACACAGACTGTTTCAATAATTGAAAGCAACATCTCATCTGGTAAAATGCTGAGACTAAAAATGCAGCACACTGCTGAGCTGGGCTCTACAACAGCCCAACTTAGTGCTGCTCTGAGATTGATTCAGAGTTGCCATTGACATGGCAGAACAAGCATTTGTGTGTTATTTAGACCCTTCCCTGAACTGACCCACAGAGTTAGAGCTCCCTTCCTTACCTTCTTCCCCTTTTTGGTTGGTGAAATGTTGATTTTAGCTCGTTCTTGGAAAGTCTGTCTCAGGACCTGTCTGACCAAGGGCTCCCTGGCGATCTGCAAAGCCACCATGTACCGAGCTCCTTCCAGCACTGCTTCAGGGCTTGGGAACTGACTACAAGCAAAAAGGCAACATGAAGGCTTAGAAGAGTGTCCCCAGATCCTCCCACTTGTGTCACATCCACAGCAACTCCAGGAAGACCCCCCCACACTGACCTACACACATAATCCTTGGCCAGCTCCAGGGGCTCTGCAGGGAACTGCTCTGTCTCGTGACGCTGGTAACTGTCTCGGAGATTCTCTCCAAACTGCTCGGGTGTCAGACCAAATTTCTTAGCCAGGCCATCTGGTAAAAGGAAAAAAAAAAAAACCAACCAAAAAACCAATGAGGACAAAGGTATTGTAGCTAATAGTGAGCAGAACTACCAGTCTTCCTTCCACAGGTAAGTCACAGCACCCAGCACAGCATGTGGCCCAGGTCACTGCAAGCTCAGCAGGACAGAGCAGAGCCTTACCCAGCCCAGCTGCCTGGCAGATGGTGTACATATCCCTTCGGGAAGCCTGCTTCAGCTCAGGCCCCTTCTGCTCATCATCCTCTGCATCCTCCCCTTCACCTGCAGGAAGGATACATTAGAGAGGCATCCAGACAGCTGGAGCATGTCAGAAGCAGAGTAAAGAGATTAAACACAACCTACGCTGTGCAACAGAGCCCCTAAATCCCACAAAGGCAGCTCAAAGGTCACAGTGGCCTTAAAACTATTCAGGGGTGGAAAAAGACCCTGGAAACACTATCTTCAGTTTTAATAGTAGTGCCTCTGAGCTGCACATTAAAATATACATCAAGATGGCTGATCCTTGCTTTGGCCCCGACACAAGAGGTGGCATTCATATTCCATTGGTAAGCACCTTGTGTGGCAGACCTTAAACATTTTCAGAGGTGCCTAAAAGACCTGGGACTAACTTGAGACAGAAATGACCAGCAGAGATGCTCTGTGCAAACACATGGGCTTTTCACTTCCTTCCTATTCTTTCAAACCAGGATTTCCAAGCAGCCCACAAGGAGAAAACTACCGAATGTGGGGAGACAAACCTTCCTCCTCTTCACCATCCTCCCGGATACGCTTTTGCTTTTTGCGAGCAGCCTTGGCAGCATTCTGCATCTTGGGGATGTCTCTCCCATAGTACAGCAGGAAGTGATTGTACACGTCCTTCAGCTCGTCCATGGACTGCACGTCCTTCAGCCTAAGGAAAGCCAGCATGTTACACCCTGCCTGCAGCTGGGTCATGCTCAGAGCACTCAAGGAACCTGCTCTGACTCAGGTCAGGGAGAAGAGGAGCCCTTGGACTCATCTTCCAAAAGAATTTTAAGTATTTCTCACTATTGGCTTTGTGGGTGCTCTGCAGTGGCCAGAGAGCCTGTGCTGTTTGGGCAAGTCAATGCACATTTTAATTCATTTTGGAATGAATATAGAAGTCATGGCACTCTACCTCTCCATGTCAGTGGTATCCAGGGCCCTTATCCCATCAGCCAAGGGCTTGTCTGGGTCAGCAGAGATTTGTTCATACTGGTAGGCCTGCATCTTCTCAAACAGTCGTGTCAGGTTCTGCTTGCGGATCTTCAGCTGGGTCCACTGACACAAAAACAAAAGAATTCCAGTGAAATGTCCCATTGCAGTGTGTCACCTGTCTCCTCCCTTCCCAAACGGGGACTTTCAGGATTTGGGGGTATTTGTCACATAAAAATAATCATTAAAATCTTCACCCACAACCAAAGCCAAATGTGACATGTGGCACGTCTCATCTCAGATATGCATTATATTAACAGAAAAAAACCCAAAACAATCAATGTTTGGATCCAATAGCAGAGAAGGAACCTGCACTGCTGGCAGGAAATGTCACTACACAAGAACAACTCAGTGAAGGGGAAGGATTTTTTTGAATCCTATTTTGTCAGGTATCCCTTTACCACTATAGGACAGTAAAAATGCAAAAAGACATGGGTGAACAAACTAAACATGGCCAAAACAAACTCTGCTGAAAGTATCAGGCTAGATGGGAAGGCAAATATTGATGGGACAACCAGCAATGGAAATACTCCTCACCTTCTCATCCCACTGCCAGACCCTCCACAGGTCATTGATGTGCAGCTCTGGCTCCACATACTCCTTTCTGTAGAAGGCGATGAATGGGACCTGGGTCAGAAATGAGACTCATCACCCCTGTGCAGGGGACTGGGCTGTTCCTGGCAGCCAGGAACCCAGACAGAGATTCTGTTCCATGTGGGAGAAGAAGCTAATGGAGCATCTCTTACTCCACTGAAGAAAACATCACATAGGCAAAAAAACTTCTGCAACATCAGGCAACATCTCAGAGAACGGATTGGATGGACTGAGCAAGGCTCATGAGAAATTCCCCCACCCCATTCAGCCTCAATTTGTCCAGAAACAGGGAAAGACAATGACATCAGCTCTGTCAAACAGGCCTAAAAACCTGCATTGCCACAGCTCACATAAGATGAGCTGCAGTTCCCAATAAAGTACCATTTTGTCACAGGAGAGACAACCTGGGATCGTATCTCAGCCCCTTCTATGTGCCCTAAATGTTTCCAGCAGCCCTGCTGACCCTGTCAAGACAAGGAGACAGACCTTGATAAAGCAGAAAAGCTGCAAATTACCTCAAAATGCTGATTTCTCATGAAATTCAGGGCTTCTTTAATCTTCTGGATGGTGCTGGGCCCCTTGCGGCTGAAGCTGCTGGCTTGTCCACGGTCCAGGTAGTCAGAACTTTCCTACAAAAGGAGAAACACATTGTGTCCACTGTATTCCTGAGCTGACCCCCTTAAAAGAGCAGCCACAGGTTAAGGCTGAGAAACTGAGGTTCTTTCAACTTCTTTGTGTTCCTTTTTGCTGTATTTCAAGGATGCAAAACCAAAGACACACATGTTAAATGACCTGCTCAAAACCAGAAATAAATGTGGTACTGGGCACCACATCCCTATCAGCAGACTCCTGGAACAAGTGCCAGGCACATTTCTTTACCTGCAAGGAGATGGTGGGCGTTGCAAATGCATTCCTGTAAATCCAGTCAGCTTCTTCCTCCAGCTCATCATCTTCAGCACTCTTCACCGGGATGGATCTCAGCTGGGAAGAGACAACAGCATGAGCAGGGGCACAAGCAACACCAGGTCCTGGACTGCCATGTTTCCAAGAAGCCTGGAAATTATTGTTCTGAGCTGCAGGTTACCTCTGGGGACCCCCACCTACGGGGTGCCAAGGATATCACTTCAATATCTGCACCTTCTGAGCACACAGGAAGCTGCATCAGCTTTACACTAGATAAAGGCAGCTACAGTCCTGTCAAAGGCTTGTGGAAAGGCCTGCAATGGTGCAAAGACTGCTGTGAAAACCAAGTGAGGATATCTCCACTTCCCACCAGACTCCCAAATTTTCTGCAGTTACATCCTCTGTTCCAAGCTATCTGTGCCTTGCTACCACTTTTCTCGCTGCAGCCACAGAGTAACAGAACATAAAGCAGCTCCAAAGCCTCTCTGGGCACTCAGTCTCAGCCACTTCTCTTTCAGAGGTGCTGCTCTAATCACCACGGACATCCCTGAAGATGACAAAATGTGTGAACAATCCACCTACAGCCAGAAGACATCACAGACAGCATTCCCTTTCTGTGGCATGGGAAAAAAGGTCCTTTGGAAAACTGGCAGCTTCACAAATCCCATTGCACAGAGCAGGATAACAAACCTCTGCACAGAACTACATTAACATACACTAAAGGGAGATGGATTGTTCACTGAAAATCTGAATATAGGGTAAAATTAAGAAAAAAATATGACACACCAGAGGGATTCCTCACAGCACAAACAGCACTTTGTATTGAGAGCAGTGTAAGTCCCAGACACTTTGAGCAAAGTGGGTTACAGCAGTTCTGTGTTGGCTGGCATACAGGTAGGCTAGAAACCTTCCCAACCCTTCCCTGGCACCACATCTTGCTCTCCATATGTCCAGCTCAAGGGATTCCTAACATCACCCAGCACAAAGCCATCTCAGCACAGCCCAATCCCTGCACTTCAGCAATGCAACACTGGCACCCAGTGGCCACAGAGAAGCTGTGACTGGAACTAAACCCAGTTTCACACAGGTACAATAGCTCCCATGCCACTGATTTGTCTGAATGCTGTTTTAGCTCATATATTTGACAGGTAGGGTCGTCAAAGAGTGAGAAAGAGATTCCAAAATCCATCCAGCAGCCAGCTGGCCTGCACATCCCAGACTTTGGAGCCAAACAGCTTTCTGCCTGCAGGGCTGCAGCCCCTCCCCTCACCTGGAACCTCTCAGGCATGTCTGTCATGCGGATCTCGTTGTCCTGGTCCGTGAGGTGGCTGCTCTCCAGCTCACTGGGCTCGTACATCTCGAAGATGCTGCGGCGACTGACGCGTTTCTTGGTCGTCTTCTTGGGCCGCACGCGCGTCTCCCCTTCGGTTTCCTCATCCTCGTACTCATACTCCTCCTCCATCTCCTCGTCGTACTCGTTGTACTTCTCAAACTCATCGTAGTCAAAGTCCACACCAAAGATTTCCTGGGCTTCCTGCAAAGCACTGGAAGGCAAAAATACCCCTGTTGTTCAGCCCCACAGTGCAGTTCACAGAACATCTTCCCAGTCACACAGAGGAGGACAGAGGTAGCCAAGGCTAAGTTTTGCACCCAGGCTAAAAAATCATGGACAGGTACAAATTCTGAGGTTTTTACTAATTTTGCTATTTACTAATTTTTACTAATTTTGCTATTTACTGCAAATATTTCTCTTAAGGGCCTGGTTTTGGTATCCCTTTAAAAAAAGTCCAGCGGAGAAAGGAAGGAGTCACATATTTCAGAAACCACACACTAAAAGCTCTATGTCTAAATTTACCAGGTTTCTTCTGGGAAAAAGACCAGCAGTATCCAACCACAAGCTGAATCACTCTGCAGTTGCAAGAACCAAGTAAGCTGAGCACTATTTTCAAGGCTCCAGGCCAAGTTCCAATCAATACTTACGCATCTGTGTATCCTGGAAGCTTCTTTCTCCATTTTGGCTTCTTCAGAGGTTGTCCATCATCATCCACAATGAAGTCATCAATGTCTGGACATTGAGAAACAATTCAGTGGTCAGGGAACTCGGATACAGAACTGGTACCTCTGACAAAGCTCAGCCAGTGCAACCATGAGCCTCCACAGAGACTTAGGCTGCTGCTGGCTCTCAGTCTGCCCAGCTCCCCATAGCATCTCCTACACCAATCTCACACAGTCCAGGAGCCTAAACCACAGTAACATGCTGGAACAAACTTCCAGACACAGGCAAAGCCATTTGGCAATTAGTTGCAGCTCACTGCACTGAAAATAAAGTCAGGAAAGGCCTGGCTGCTTTGGACAGCAGAAAGAACTCTTGCAACTCTTTTGGTGTGTTAACAGCAGCAGTGACAGGCTGATGCTGAAGAGGAGTAGGGCAGGCATGCTGTTAGACACTAAACAGTGCCTTGAGTGCCTTCCTCTGACACATTTTCATTTTTGAGGCAGCTTAGGGGAGGTGTTTGAGACCTCAGCACACATAATGTGCTTCTGCACAAAGTGGTTCAGACAGACAAACCAAACCTGTCACACAGAAATGTTTAATTCTAACAACTGCACTAATCAGACCAACAAGAGCTTTACCATGACAGGGTCACAGACTTTTGGACACTTCTAGTTCAGAGAAAGCCTGAACTTTGTTCCTGTGCTTTAATCCTAGGACAAATGTTGGATATAACTGACCATCCACACTCACCAGATTCATCTTCCTCCTCCTCCTCTTCCTCTTCCTGTGGAGCAACAGGAGCTTCCACAGCTTCCCCTCCTTCCTCGCCTTCACCATCCTGAAAGATTTCTTCAGCAATGGCTTCCTTCTCGTGTTCTTCCTTTCCATAATCTTCTGCTTCATCGTCCTCATCATCAGACATTTTCCGCACACGCCTGAATTTTTGCTGCAAGGAAAACGCCTTGTTAGTGCTCACAATCCCTGGCTCAGCACTGCACTTCCTCTGCAGGTACTTAGGAGGGAGCAGGATGGAGACCTGCATGGCACAGGCACGCAGGGGAGAAGAGCCATCCCCTTGGGAGCTGTGCCTGTGTCACTTGCATGCTGTCACCACCAGTGCTGGCCTGGTTGATGTGCCTCTAATGTTACAGAAAGAGCTTTAGAGCCCATAACAGCCTGTTGAGGTTAGCACCACACAGGAATGGAAGATGTGACTGTCCTGCAGAGGTGGGAAGGGAAGGGCACAGCAGACTTTAGGAACCAGAAAAGAGTGTTTTGCAAACTCTGGGAAGCCAGGTGCCAGTTGCTTGGGCAGGGAGAGATCCTGCTTTCTTCAGGCACTCAACTCTCCCTTTCCAAGAGGGCAGGAGCTGATGGGAGGCACTGCCTGCTCACGCCAAGCTGGAGCCCACCCTTCTCTGCACTAAAACACACCAGACCATTAACAGCAGCATGGGAACACAACTCACTCTTTTGACTTTAACGCCCAAGTTTTCTTCAATGAGGTCAAAGTCATCATCCTCCAGGCGGTCATCAAAAGCTGAAGAAGAGACCCGAGATAAGTTACACTCTCCCTTTACTAATCTGGGAATGTACTAAGCCCAAAAGGGTACATCTCACCCAGCCCATGCAGACAGTGCCCTCTGCCAGCATTACACTGTGCCCTGTTGGTAACAATCATCACAAAACTCACTGCGCTTTCTCTTTTTGTGGCCAACATCATCCTCGGAGTCTCCAGAGTCACTGGCTTCCTCCTCCTCTTCCTCATCGTCATCATCATTAATGAATCCTTTCAGGTTTCCCTGCTCATCCTGATCATCGAGGTTCAGCTCCTCCTCTTCCTCATCTGGGATGGAGAGCAGCACGTGTTAGACACTTACTGGTTATCCACTGAGACCTGGCTCTGTGCAAGCAGCATCTTCCTTCACACTATCCGCACAGAGTTTTAGCTGAACACTTTTACTGACACAGAACCCAGCCAGCTGCTCCTGCCAGACCCCCACTTCTTATCTCGTGCTCCCTCTGCACAGGGAACAGGTGGAGTGGTCACACTGAGAGAATTCCTCTGCTTTTACCATTTACTATCAAACTGTGTGACTGCAAGTCCCATGGGGGTGAAGCAGCGTATTTGTTATTGCCAATTACAAAAACCACTTGGAGCACTTGGAGGAAAGGAAGCACTCAAACAGCTGGGATTATTGACTACAGATGGCCCTGCTATTATAGCACAGTTATTGCTCCATCTGCAGAGTCACAGGATGCAGAATAGAACAGCAAGGAACACAGACAATTCAGCAAACTCACCATCCTCATCTTCCTCTACGAACTTCTTGGTTACTCTGGGTACAACCTCCCCATCCTGGTTGTACTCCTCCTCTGACTCCTCTGCTTCACTCTCCACAAAGTCAGACATGGCTGCAGCCTCTCACAGAGCAGCTGGGAAAAGAGGAAACATCCCAGGCATCAGCTGAGCAAGCAGAACACAAGCACTTCCCCCTTCAGGTTTTGGAGAGAAGGCAGCTAAAGCAAGAAGGGTTTCAAATTAGCTACAGAGGCCCTGAATTACCCAGTGTCCACCTTGCCTGGACATCCCTGTCACCAGAGATTAGGCAGGAGGAGGCACCAGCCAAGAGCTGCCAGCTCCTGCCAGCCCGTGTCTGTGTGAAGAGGGCAGGAGCTGTCACAGCAACACTCGTGGCTCCTGCGGCTGAAACGTGCACACAGCCAGAGCCTTCATCCCATCCACACCCTCCCACGCGCTGGGAGGGCTCCCACTGATGCTGCACGGTGCCAGGCACACAGCCCAACTAATTAGGATCTTAATATGATTAATCCTCACTCAGTTAACGAAGCCAGGATGACCCTGAAAAGGGCCTTGACTGAGCTGCGATCGCTGGCTGTGAGTGAGACACTGCAGAGTCCATGGAGCAAACTGGAGAGAAGTTTGTGGGTCCTGGGTTTGGGGCTAGGGGTTTGTGGCTGCCCACAAGCCAGAGCTGCAGCCAGGATGTTCCATGCCAGGGGCCTCCATCCAGAGTTGAGGAAGCAACAAGAAAACTACAAAATCAGTGCATTTCCTATATCCAGACCTTTTTGTTTGATACTTTTCCCAACTGGGGTTTATGGAAACAATGTAAATCAAGCTTGGCACAAAGGAAAGTGTTTGCCAAGTTTTGTCTCCCTGAGACTTCCACTTCTGGTGGTTACAAACTCACTGATATTTTTGAAATTTTCAAAGGAAGTTTTTTTACGTCCTTTTTACATACATCAAAACAACTGAAGCTTACAAGAGTCAGCTGTGAGGAAAACCAAACCAACTCATCAAATGGCTGTGAGGATGAAAACGCCAGCCCAGGAAGAAGTACAGGCCTTTGAGAAGGTACAAAAAGCAATTCAGAGGTGTCAGATCTAAAGCCAAAACCTCCATGTTAAGTTACATCTGATATAATTCAACACACAAACACGCAAAAACAACAGAGAAAAAAGATGAGGAAAGAATCCCATATGGCAGGGAACAATACCTAAACAAACACACTTCAAAATATTCCCATAATCGTTTCCCCACTGCAAGCAATCAGCTGAAGGAAATCAGTCCCATATGGGACAACCTGATCAAGGCTTTGCCATGACACTTCTCGTGTGCAGGATTTCTTGTTCTGCCCCAGGATCCACACATCTGCTGCACAAACACAACAACTTGGAGAAAATCAGGGACTTAGTTGAAGTTAAAAGGTGCAAGGCTGATCTTGGATGATCTTTTAAGTCTTAAAATACGAGCAGCTCCGAAGGATCGCGTCACCCGTATCTCATTAAAGAAAACCCACAACAAAGATGAGGGGAAGACCTCTGCCAGATTTCAGACATGAGTGGAGAGCAGCTCACACTCCTTGGCTGCAGAATATAGGCTGTGGCCAACTTCTATGCAGGATGCTCCAGAGAGGCAGAAATCATAGCAGGCCAAGGCTACTGCTCTGCATCCAGACAGGAGGTGGCTGCCCTGGTTCAGTGTGGGATCCCCATCCTCAAGAGGACACTTTAGAAGCCACACACTTGTATTTAAGCATCCCTCTCAGAAATAATGCCTCAGAGGGCAGCACTGATGCCAGTTAAATGTGTGTTCCTGATGCAAATGCCACTGATGAATCGTGTGACTACACACAGCAGAGGAACAGGGGTTATGTTTACCAACCTGTGTATGAATATTCTGTCAACTTCACACTTTCTCACCAATTCTCCTGCTACAGGTATTCACCAGGGTGTATTAACACACACAAACCTGCAGGCTGAGTGGCTTTTCCTAGAGCATTTCCAAGTCTAATAGCCTCATTTATCTCCTGCCTATGATCAATACACAAACCCACCTTGTCAAGCCACCACACCCAATTTCACCATTCTCTGCCAGTGAAGTGTTCAGCTCACAATTCCAACTTTCTTCCTTATCACTTGTTCTACAATTTCCTGGCAATTTTACTCCATGTCAATTCAAATTAGTCTGGACACAGGGAACAAACAGGACTTGAGAAAATCATCTTATTTAATGATCCAGCCAAGCAGGTTCCACACAAGGCAACCACCCACAAACCCGGGTGCTTTCAGCTCCAGCAAAATTCACCTCAGGAAAGCAGGGATGTCACTTAGCATGGAAAACAGAAGCAAGATGGTGAACCAGATATGGATTAAAGGTGCCTCTCCCACCCTCTGTGCCAGGGAGGCCTTAATTTGAAACAAAACAAGCCAGGGAGGTGGGTAGAGGAGCAGAGGCAGAACTTGGTGTGGTCACACAGAGAGAGGCCTGAGGAGGGTTTAAAGACTCTGGACCAAGGAGTGGTGGGCCAGCCCTGCTGTTCTGATCAGGAGTGTGTGCACTTTGCTCAGCTCAAGGGCACAGTGGCACTGATCCAGAGTCCACCAGCTCCTTTTAACTGGGACCGCAGAGCTCTGATCAGGTCAGGACCAGGATGGACATCAGCCACAGGCTCCGTGAGGTGAGGTAGGGCCTTTAGAACAAGTGCTGCTTTGTGAGAACCTGAGGATTTTGGGAATCATTCACACATCCAGATACCTGCTGGCTGCTCAGGACATGGGGAATGGCAGAGGTCCTTGAGAGCTTCATAGCCTGAGCAGGTGTGGGGTGAGAGAAAGCAGAAACATCTGATGCTCTCCCAGCTACAAGGATGTCACCTAAGGCAGGAGACCTCAGGGGTGCTCACAGAATAACCAAGGAGTGTCCTCAGTGCAAGACATTTATTATTCAGCAATCAACCTCAGGATAACAGTGTGAATACACAAAGCAGCAAAGCCAAGTGCTCATCTTGGCTTTAGGACAGCATGAGTGCAGCAAAGACAGTCCTTGACTTCTCCCCATCCTCTGTGGGAGAAATTACAACAATCCCACGTTAACACTGGTTTTGTGGGGTTCTTTGTGGGGGAGAAGGCTTGGGCAGGGATGGTTCTAACCCCTGCCATTTCATGGTTCAACTCTCAGTCCACTCAGCACCACACAGATCCATGGAACTGCCAAAGCCACCACTGAACAGGCTCGCTCAGTTCTCACAGCCACATTTCAAAGAGTCAAACTGCAGAGGATTCAGAAAGCTCTGTGAGAATAAGAGAGCTGAAGAACTTGACTCAAAAATGCAGAGCCTAAGGAAGGCAAATCTATTAATTCTGTCAATTAAATGCTCATGAAATTAATTTTAGCCAGTCCAAGTACATCCACAGGAGTCCAAGACTGACAACAAATGTCTGACTAGGAAAAACCCAAACCAACTGCAAAGATAACACCACTGCTCCACCCCCTGAAGCTCTCAGTGAAATCAGTATCAGTTTTCTTAAAATGAAAAAAAACCCCAAGCCATAGTTGAGCTGGAATGTGTGTATTTAACACTAATAACTAAGAAATTATCTTCAGGCTGTGTCCCACCACAGAATTCAGACAAAATCGTCTTGGCATCTTTTAATTTGAAGCTTATGAGCTTAACAAAAACATCCCTGTGAAGCACTGCAAGGCACTCACACCACGAGAAATTACCCTCACGGGCCCCTCAATGCCGAGCTCTTCCTCACAGGCATTCCTTGGTATCCACATGGACTTCTGAAGGCCACTGGGGCCTGCCAGCCCTGACATCAGCAATAAATCATTTTATATTTAGCTGTTATAGTTGGTTTACAGATTTCTGAAGGCTGCATCTAAACCAGACACTCCCACCCTGCTCAGTGGGAGGAAGGCAGGGGGAAGTGATGACTGGGGACCAACGACAGGGAAAGTCCAGGCAGCCACCACAGCTCAGGAACTTCTCATACCTGCTTTGTTGGTTTTGATACTCCTGTTGGTCCCACCGCCCCCGATTCTATCAGGTGGCAGCACGTCCTGTGGCAGGGTGACACATTTAATTGCATGTTGTGTGAAAAAGCGCTTCCGCCTGTTTATTTTAGCCCTGCTGCATCATAATTTCCGGTGAGAAACATAAAACTGATGCTCCCTCCTCGCTTTCTCTGACCTGCCCATGACTTCATTCACCTGGATCGTATCTCCTGTCAGCAAGCTTCTCCCCTAACGTGAGGGCATGAAGGCTTTGCCTGCCTGCTCAAAAACCTGCTCTGCTCCTGCCTTTTTCAGTGCTCCTTTTTTGGGATGGTCTAACCAGAATTGCCAGGGCACAAACTGTCAACCATTTACTCACCAGCGTAACAACGTTTTCTATTTCATTCTCTGCTCCTTTAAAGTAACTTCAAAATATCCCTCTCAGGCTACAACGAGGTGTTGAAGTTGTTTTAAAAGAAACAATTGCTGAGACATCTACTGCTCTTCCCTGAATAACAAGAGCTGATGCAGAGCCAATTTTGTGGTGTTTGTTACCTTCCTTACGCCTTCTGCCATATCTCATTCACCACACCAGCACTCCCACCCGGTGTTATCTAGTCTCTGCAACTCCCCACAGTTTAGCTATCCTAAATAATTTAGGATTAATCTTCCTTTTCCACATCATCATGTTCAGGAAAACAAAACGAGCAGCAGACATGACTGTGAAACTCCACAATAACCTCACTCCCCCACGAGCACCAATCGTTTGCCACCTTTTAGTTATTTATTAAACCCAAAAGGGCTTTCCCAGCTCCTTGGCTTCTCAGGAAGGACCTCGCCAGAAGTCTGGAAAGCCTAATGCAGCGTGACTGGGAATCACACTTACAGAGCAGGAGGGGCCAGGACCACCAGTGCGGTGTGAAACCAAGGTCAGACTCTTCATCCCACTCTAAGAAAAGCATCCCGATGCTCCCCACGCTATCACCTCCTCCCACCGTGCCAGCTGCTGCGGCGGGCGGGGGCTGCGGCACCTCCCGGCCCCGGGGGAGCCGCCCCCGACCCCGG
>VZTJ01000926.1:1351070-1364788 GCA_013397795.1 Orthonyx spaldingii | reverse complement strand
GAGGGCGAGGTGTTGGGGGTCTGGGAGGAGGGAAGCAGGGAGTGAAGGGGACAAAGAGGGTTTGGGGAGGTGTCAGGGATTTGAGGGGCTCATAGGGCTGGGGGGAGAGGTGTGGGGGGGAGCCTGCAGGGGATTGGGGAGTGTGTAGAGCTGGGTGGCAGAGGCTTGGGGGCTTAGAAAAGTTCAGGGGAGCCCGCAGGGGTGGGCATGGGGTGTCAAGTAGGTGCAGGTGTCAAATGAAGCTCCCAGAACTTGGGAGGAGGGGTCAGGGATTGTTGGGGGTGATCCTGCAGGGTCTCTTCCCCAGTCTGGGAACTCCTATCCAACTGTGGCTGCTGGAGGTGGTGCTCAAAGGGCATCCCTAGACCCCAGCCCCACGGGGGAGGCTGACCCTGGCCTTCCCCATCCCCACAGATGGCTGGCATGTCGCCTGGCCGTCACCTGGTGCCGGCAGAAGCTTCATGCAGAGCTGAAGATCGGCTCCTTTGGCTTCTTCTGGGCCCAGAATGTCAGCCTCAAGTTCCAGCAGGAGCAGCAGACTGTGGTGGGTACCTGGGCGAGGGCTGGTCACTGGTAGACAAGGCAGGGAGGGTGGTTAGAGTCACTTCCAGGCTGGCAGCAAATCCATGGAGCCACTCTGCTGTTGGGCACCCCCATGGCTGGTGCTATGCCCTTCCTCCAATGGCCAGACTTGGGGTTTTGGCTGCTCCTTGCATGATCCCTGGCCTTGGGAGTGGAGTGGGAATGTTGGGATGAGCATCACAAGGCAGGGCCAGGTTGTTTCTTCTCTGACCTACCTGTGTGTCCTTTCAGGAGATCGACAACGTCTGGATCTCCAGCAAACTGAGCCGGGAGCTGCCGTACGTACACCCACCCCAGCTCCCTGCCTGCTCCCTTTGGGGGTCTGTCTCACCCTGAGGCCTGCTGACTGTGGTCCTACTGCCTTTACACGTTTCTGCCATCCCTATTTCCCTGGTGGCAGTGTCTTGTGGGTGCCCTTGTGGTGGTCCTGCACATCCCTGGGGTTGGGGACTTTGCTGGTGTCAGGGCCAGATGTGCCAAGTGTGAGCTCTTGTCAGAGCTGCCTGTGCTGTTGTTCCCCAGGCGCTACTTCGAGCTGTGTTTTGGCGAGGTGCGAATCCGCACGGATCTCCAGAAAGGCCCTGGGTTCCAGCCGTCTGTCCCGGAGGCTCCCAGAGAAGCTGATGGAAATGAAAGCAGAACAGACGTGACCCTTAAACCCTCCCTGCTGAGGCTCCTTAGCCAGGTGAGGCACTGGCACGGTGAGAGGCTGCTGTGGGTTGCGCTGCTGTCGGATATCCCTCACAGCAGCACCTTCCCCCCAGCTCTTTTCCATCCACATGGATTCCATCAACATCATGGTTCTGCACGTGGCCACCTCAGAGTCTCTCTGGCACATCCAGGCCAGCCAGACACGTCTCCTCCTGAATGGCAATGGGAAGAGGTAATGCTGTCCTCGTACCCCACTCTGCTTCCAGGGCAGGGAGGCTCCTCCAACCCCAGCCTGGTGTCTCTCCTCTCTCTGTCCTGCTCAGCAGCATCCCATGTCACCTGTGATGTGACGCATTAACCTCCTCTGAGGCTGGCCTGGTTCCTTTTCCTGTCACAGGAAGCTTGAGTTGTGTGGTGTGCCTGGAGTTAGGGCATGCTCTGCTTTTGGGAGCACTTGAAGCAGGAACTTGGGGTCCCTGGTGTCCCACAGGAAAGAGGGCAGGGACTTGTTTTGACAACAGCAAGACTCACGTCCTCCTCCTGTTCTCTGCTCTCCCCAGCTTGATGTGCGAGGTGAGCCTGACAAAGGTGAACAGCAAAGTCCTCCGGAGCAGCCAGCTGGTGAGTGCTGGAGGAGGGAGAAATTCCACACTTGGAGCCTGAGCACTGGCTGTCTGGGACACACTGAGGACCTGGTCCAGGGTGTCCCTGAGGCTGGGTGATGCTGTGAGGGGCTGAGCTCTGTGCTGTGCCCAGCTCTCCACCTGCAGCACCCTCTGGGAGGGCACTGTGTGACTCCCTGTGTGCTCCTTGCTGTGCACAGGATGACACGTGCCTGGCAGAGCTGGCCCTGGCGCTCTCCCTCTCCCTGGAGATCAGCAGCAAGCGGCGGCTGGTGGGCGTCCGGCTCTGCGTCCGCACACTGCAGGCAGAGCTGCACGAGGGGCTTTTCTGCAGCCCCCTCCTGCACCGTGTCACTGCTGGGGCCCAGCACAGCACCACAGGGGGAGAGCCCAGCACAGGTCAGGACAAGGACAGGGACAAGCTCTGGGCAGGGCAGGGGCTGGCAGCCCCCATAGTTGCACTGGAGGCAGAAGGATTTGGCTGGGGGATCACTTCCTCCTGCTCCGGGGCTTGGGGGTTTGGGCAAGTCCTTCCCGTGACTCTCTCTGTCCTTCTCCAGGCCCAGGAGAGCCCTCGAAATCCCTGTCTGTGCTGAGCAGGGACACTCTGAAGCTCATCCCCAGGAGGGTAGAGATGAAGCTGGAGAACACCAGCATGGTGCTGTCCATGAACAGCCAGAAGAGGTAAGGAGGCAGGTGGAGAGGGAGGCTGTCCGAGTCCAAATTAATGCTGGAGGCATGGACCTGGGGACAACTGTGCCATTTTGTGCTCATCCCTTGGCTCTGCCAGGCTGCAGAGAGCAAGTCCTAGAGCCCACTCCAGTGGGAAGGACTGAGCTTGGTCTGGGGCTGGGCTCTTGGAGGGGGAGGAAGGCACGTGAGCTGGTTCTCCAGTAGGACAGCTGACGAGATCCTCAGGCGATGGGATGAGAGCACTGGGCTGTGCTGCAGCTGGGCACTGCTGCCGTGTTTGTCCATGCCAGCATGCTGGTCAGCTGGTGATGAAAGACAGGGAGATGGAGGATATGACAGTGCAGTTCCCTCCTGGCAGTGACTCTCTGTGTCTTCCAGGCACCTCACCTGGAGCCTGAAGCTGCTGCAGTTCCTATATCAGCGTGAAGAGGAGCAAATCCCGCTGCGCAACTTCACGCCCATGTCAGACCTGGACCAAATGAGTGTAGACCTCCAGCTGGAGGGCAAGTAGCCAGGAGGGCACCCATGGGACAGGGCTGCCATCACTGCCCTCTGTTACCTCTCATTTGTGCTCCTCTGTCCCCCCAGATGGCCTTCTCCTGTCCCAGAGCCGCCAGCGCATCGTGTGCCTCAACTCCCTGAAGACCAGCGTGCAGGTGAGCGAGCGCTGGGCACACTCTGTCCCTCAGGGGTGGCTGGTTTGGCTCCTGGCATGAGTTTTTTGCCACCTGGCCCTTTCCCTGCTCTAGGTCACAGCCATTGACCTCTCGGCTGCTGTGCTGCTCAACACCTGCATCATCCACTACCGTCACCAAGAGTTTTCGCACTGGCTGGGCCTGTTGGCACAGGAGTACAGGTGCCGGGCGGTGCCTGTCCCCAGCCAGGAGCACAAGGGAAGGTAAACTTGGCCTCAGTGCAGCTGCTGGTATCACAGCTTGTTTCCTTTTGCTGGCACGCTCTGGCACGGTGCCTGGGCACTCAGCTCCTTATCCGCCCTGTGCACAGCCTGTGGGATAGGGAGGCTGGTCAGGAGGTGGTCAGGGAGCCCCTGCAGAGAGGATATCCCTCTGGGCCCCCTGCCAGGCTCCATGGCACACAGCTCCCAGCAACAGCCCATCCCTGCTTGTCCTGTGCAGGAGCTATCCCCAAATCCTAGCGCCCATCATCCTGTGTGCCTCGCTGTCCAACGTCAATGTGTCTGTGCAGCTGGGGGACACGCCACCCTTCGCCTTGGGCTTCAACTCCATCTCTGCAGGTACAGGCTGGATCAGGGAGATGCTGGGCTCTTCTTGGGGTCTGCCAGAGAGACACCAGGATGGACCTGGGATGGGCTGTGCTGCCACTGTGCTTGCCCGTGTGTGTGTGTGTGGCCAGGGGCTGTGGATCCCTGCCTGGTTGTGTCTGGGGTACCCATGTTTGGGTGAGCCCTGCCTGCTTCCCCTCTTCTCTGTGCCCACAGACTACCAGCACCTGCGGCCACAGAGCGTGCACCAGCGAGCAGTGCTGGCCGTGGACCACCTGTGCTGGCGAGTGGGCAACGACTCCCACATCCAGCGTGCCCCACATCCCCCCAACATGCACGTGTGGGGAGAAGCCCTCATCCTTGACTCCTTCAACCTCCAGGTGAGGGGTGAGCCAAGGGAGCAAGGGGTGGCTGTCAGCCTCAGACTGCATGTGGGTGGCACAGGGATGCGTAGTGGTATGGTGTTGTCCTGCAGCCTGAGAGTGATCACCTTGTTTGTCCTGCAGGGCAGCTACAACCAGCCCCTGGGCATGTCCAGTGCCCAGTCAGATACACTCTTCCTGGACTGCACCATCCGGGGATTGCAAGTGGAGTCGTCTGACACCTGCACTGAGTGCTTGGCCAGGGTACTGCCCCTGTTCTGCCCGCAGCCTGGTGGAGCTGAGCTTGCCAAACAACCGCCCTCTGCCTCCAGCGAGCCCTGGGGGCTGCTGTGGAAGGTGGATCTGAAGGTGGAGGATGTGAACCTTTTCACGCTCTCGGCCGTAGTGGGTAAGTAGCATCCAAGCTGATCCCAGATGGCTGTCCTGGAATAACCCCGCAGTCAGAGGAACCTGGCATGTTGTGCCGTGCCTCCTCCGTGCCTCCAGCACTGACATGCTGTCTCTCCAGGTGCCCTGGAGCTGCGGCTGGACACGCTGACCGTCCTGGGAAGTGCTGAGAGCTGCACGGTCAGCGTCCAGGGCATGGTGCTGGCCTTGGTGAAGAGCATCACTGAGAAGATGCAGCCGTGCTGCAAAGCTCCTGCCATCCCCAACCCGGTGGCCAACCTCTCCATGCTCTCTGTCACCTACCACAGCAGCATCCGCTCCCTGGAGGTTGGTTTGGCTGTAGTGCCACTGCTTTATTCTGTACTGGGGGAGGATTGGCTGGCACGAGAGGTGCTGGGGAGAGAATGGGGCTGTGCTGTGCTGGCCCTGGCAGTGACGTGGCTCCTGCTCACTCTCTCCGGTGCAGGTGCAGTGTGGCGAGGGGCTGGCGGTGCTGTGGAGCCCACCTGACCACATGCACCTGTACCACCACACCCTGGCCACCCTGCAGTGCCATGAAGCCTTGCGGAGCGCCCTCGGCCACAGGACGCTTCCCTCTCTGCCCCCAGAGAGCCCCACGTCCCACCCAGCCACCCCTACTGAGTCACCGGGGCCCCTCCAGCCAAAAGGGCCCCCTCCCAAAAGACTCCTGTCCCTGTCCCTGGAGCTGAGCTCTGCCAAGCTCACAGCCTTTGTCTCTGAGGCCAACTACATCAGCCTGGCTGCGGAACGGACCTCGGTGAGCTGGCACGGCGGCGCCCTGCACGGCTACTGCCCTGAGCTGGCCGCTGGCTTTGATGGACACAGCATCTTCAGCTTCAAGGAGGTGGAGGTGAAGCTGCTGCCGGAGCTGGAGGAGGTCGTCCGGCACCGCGATGCCTTCCCCACCCTGCGTACCCTCCGCAACCGCGGCTGGGCCTTCTCCTTCGCCAGCGTGACCATCGAGTTCCCCTACCAGTACGACTTCTCCCGCACGCTGGACGCTGCTGTGGGCGTGCAGAAGTGGCTGAAGGGCCTGCACCAGCCTGGGCGCCCCTCCAGCACGGCCCTGCCCCCCGACCTCCTGCTCAAAGTCACCCACTTCTCCTGGGTCTTCCTGGACGATGTCTTCGAGGTCAAGTTGCGAGACAACTACGAGCTGATGAAGGATGAGAGCAAGGAGAGCGCCAAGCGCCTGCAGCTGCTGGACGCCAAGGTGGCTGCACTGCGCAAGCAGCACGGGGAGCTGCTGCCTGCCCGCAAGATCGAGGAGCTCTACGCCTCGCTGGAGAAGAAGAACATCGAGATCTACATCCAGCGCTCGCGGCGCCTCTATGCCAACACGCCCATGCGGAGGGCCCTCCTCACCTGGACGCTGGCCCACCTGGAGCTGGTGGCCATGGCTGATGAGTCCTTCCACGGCACAGAGCGTGTGTTGGAGCAGATGAGGGACTTGGATGATGTCAGCCCGTTCCCCCCCGAGGGTCTGGAGATGGTCACCCAGTGGTGCCGCATGATGAAGGGCAGAGTTGGCAGCTTCTTTGGTGAGTTGCTTCGTGGGAGGGTGCCGCTGGAGGACAGCACGATGGCTGTGTGGCCTGGGCTGGCACCACGTGGTGTGTAACCAAGCAGGGAAAACTTTGGAGGTTCAAAGGGAGTGGGAAGGAAGCAGAGATGTGACAGGACGATGGCTCCTACTGCGGCCCAGAGTGGGGGACTGCTTGTCTTTCTGTGGGCCCATCCCTCAGCCCTTCCTCCCCCTGCAGTGCGGATCCGTGACTACCCCCGGTACCTGTTTGAGATCCGGAACTGGCAGCTCTCGGGCCGGCTGATCGGGGCCGAGCAGAGCGGCCAGGCCTGCTCCCGGCGCCGCCAGGTGCTGAAGCTGGGGCTGCCCTGGGGGGATGCCACGGTGGAGAGGAACATGCCACCCCTGAAGTTCTACCATGACTTTCACTGTAAGAGCTGGAGGAATGGGGGGTTCTGT
Organism: Orthonyx spaldingii; assembly: GCA_013397795.1. Taxonomy (NCBI): domain Eukaryota; kingdom Metazoa; phylum Chordata; class Aves; order Passeriformes; family Orthonychidae; genus Orthonyx; species Orthonyx spaldingii. The sequence goes on along the minus strand of VZTJ01000926.1, from coordinate 1,358,221 downwards.
GGTGGGCTAGGGACAGGGTAAATGGCTGAGCCAGCCTCTGTGTCCCCAGCTGTGATCTCCCAGTACACCATCGTGTGGGGGCCCTGCTGGGACCCAGCCTGGACCCTGATCGGCCAGTGTGTGGATCTCCTCACCAAGCCCTCTGAGGACCCCAGCGCCCCGTTGCCCTGGTGGGACAAGAGCCGCCTTCTCTTCCATGGAGACTGGCACATGGACATTGAGCAGGCCAACCTGCACCAGCTGGCCACCGAGGTGGGTGCCACTGAGCTGGGGAACAGCATGGGGTGGGGTGAGCTCACACCTGCCTCTCCTCACGCCTGTCCTTGCAGGACCCCTACAACACCACGGAGAACATGCACTGGGAGTGGAGCCAACTCTCCTTCCACTGGAAGCCCGGGCAGTTTGTCTTCAAGGGCAACCTGGATATCAATGTCCGGACAGCCTCCAAGTGAGTGTGGGGCCACGAGCATGGGGGGCCTCCACCAGTGCTGGGGGGTGACTGGAGTCTCTTTGTGCATTCAGGTATGACGACTGCTGCTTCCTGCACCTGCCTGACCTGTGCATGACACTGGACCTGCAGTGGCTGTGCCATGGGAACCCCCACGACCACCACTGCGTGGTGCTGCGCTCCCCCGAGTTCCTGCCCGAGGTGCCAGTGGGGCAGCAGTACGACTCCTACCGTGCCTTCCGCTCCGAGAACCTCAACCTCTCCATCCGGATGGACCTGACACAGCCCAGTAAAGGTGGAAGCATCCTGGGAACCCCTTGGGGACAAGGGGGATGGGGCAGGGCATGCTGGTTGTGGATTGAGTGCTTCCATGTCCTGCCCCATGGTGTTGGCTCATTGTGGGTGTATTCTCAGAGCACTCCCAGCCCCGGATCCTGCTCTACAGCAGCACCCTCCGCTGGATGCAGAATTTTTGGGCCACGTGGACCAGCGTGACACGGCCCATCTGCCGTGGGAAGCTCTTCAACAACATGAAACCCAGCAAGAAGAAGCTGGGGCAGCATTACAAGCAGTTGTCCTATACTGCACTCTTCCCCCAGCTGCAGGTAATTCCCAGGGCTGGGAATCTGGTGTTTTCTCCTTGCTCTGCCTGTGCTGGACTCTCAACCCCTGCTCTCTGCTCCCTCTCAGGTGCATTACTGGGCCTCCTTTGCCCAGCAGCGGGGGATTCAGGTGGAATGCTGCCAGGGACACATCTTCACTCGCGGCACACAGCGGCTCATCCCACAAGGTGAGTGGGAATCCTGCCAGCAGCACTTGCAGGAACAGCAGGGCCCTGGCTGACTCCTGTCGCTGTCCCGCAGCCGGCACGGTGATGCGGCGCCTCATCTCGGAGTGGAGCATCACGCAGATGGTGAGTGACCTCAGCCAGGTCACCGTGCACCTCATGGCCTCCACCTGTGATGAGAACGCCGACCACCAGCTCGACACCCTGGTGAAGAAAACTCACCTGCTGAGCCTGTCCTCACTCACCTACCAGCGGCACAGCAACCGCACGGCTGAGGAGGTACCACTGCAAAGGGCACGGCAGCCTGTGCTGCCCTGGTGGCATCTCCAGGACAAGGGGATGTTGGTTATTGGGTGCAATGGGGAAGGGATTTGGCTGGCCTTCAGGGCCTCTGATCTACCAAGCACCTGACTTTGTCCCATCCCTGGCATGGGCCCATGCTGGGGGCTCTGGGGTGGTCCCCCGGGCTCCGGTCCCCACGCTCTGCCTGCAGGGCCTGACAGGACTCCCAGCCCTGGTGTGTGAGGCCACTGAGCAGGGGTGGAGGTGGCTTTACTGTGCTGAGACTCTGACTCTCTGTGCCCAGGAGCTGCCCCTGCGTGATGGGGACGATGGTTTCCACACGCATCAGCTGCACTTAGTGGACCTGCGGGCGTCCTGGACCACCACGAACCGGGACATTGCCTTCGGCCTCTACGACGGCTACAAGAAAGCGGCTGTGCTTAAGCGTAACCTGTCCACCGAGGCCCTGAAGGGGCTGAAGATTGACACACAGCTGCAGGCCAAGAAGCTGAAGCGGGGCCCGCTTTCTGCTCACTCCATCCCTGCCAGAGTGACTGCTCCCATCACCAGTGGCCGTCCCGAGAGAGCCTCCTCGGGGGGTGAGCGCGGTGGGGAGGGGAGCAAGGGGAAACCCACAGCCCAGAGCTGTGCCTGCCTTCACCCTGTACCTTTGAGCCATCCCCCCCCCAGCTTTGCACTGACCCTTTCTCCTTCCCCAGGGGCCTACATGCTGCAGAAGCTCATTGAGGAGACGGACAAGTTTGTGGTTTTCACAGAGGAGGAGTCGGGGGCCAGCGAGCAGCTCTGCGGCATCGCCGCCTGCCAGACCGACGACATCTACAACCGCAACTGCCTCATCGAGCTGGTGAACTGCCAGGTACCTGCCTATCCCCACGGCCTGGCTCTGACAGGGGCTGTGCCTGCCCCAGAAAGCTCCATCACATCCCTGGGGTCTCTCCCCCCACAGATGGTTCTGCGTGGTGCAGAAACAGAGGGCTGTGTGATCGTGTCCGCTGCGAAGGCACAGCTGCTGCAGTGCCAGCACCACCCCGCCTGGTACGGGGACACGCTGAAGCAGAAGACATCCTGGACGTGTTTGCTGGATGGTATGCAGTACTTTGCCACGACAGAGAGCAGCCCCTCTGAGGGGGAGCATGGCCAGCTCTGGCTGGAGGTGAGCGTGTGGTGGGTGAGCTGCGTGGGGGGCGGGCAGTGCTGTCAGTGCCCTGGCCAAGCAGGGAGAATGGGGACAGCCAGCGGTGCCTCCTTGCCTCCCCAGGTGAAAAATATTGAGGAGCATCGGCAGCGGAGCCTGGACTCGGTGCAGGAGCTGATGGAGAGCGGGCAGGCGGTGGGGGGCATGGTCAGCACCACCACAGGTACTGCCCACAGCCCTGGCTGCTGTGCCTAGCCCAGTCCCACTCGGGTGTGACCCAAGGCTGGTAGAGCTGAGAGCACCTGGCCTGTCCCTGCATGGCTCCAGGAGGTGGCTGATGCTCCAAGCCCTGCACTGTGCAGTCCCCGGTGTGCCAGGACAGGGCATTCTGACTGTGGTCCCTCTGCCTGTCCCCAGACTGGAATCAGCCCTCGGAAGCCCAGCAGACCCAACAGGTGCAGAGGATCATCTCTCGCTGCAGCTGCCGCATGTACTACATCAGCTACAGCCACGACATCGACCCCGAGCTGGCCACGCAGATAAAGCCCCCGGAGACCCCGGCCAACCAGGAGAAGGAGGATCTGCTGAAGAAGCAGGAGGGTGGGTGCATCCAGGCAGTGTGCCTTGAGGGGTAGAGTTCTGGGCTAACCCATAACTCCAGGGATGGTCTCTTTTGGTCCTGCTGAGGTCAGAGGGCTGCATACCAGAGGGGTCCCCAGCACATTTCTGGCCATGCTGAGGCCCCATTTGCCCTTTGTGTCCCTGCAGGAGCTGTGGACACCTTCACCCTGATCCACCACGACCTGGAGATCTCCACCAACCCTGCACAGTATGCCATGATCCTCGACATAGTCAACAACCTGCTGTTGCACGTGGAGCCCAAACGCAAGGTACGCACGGGGCTCCAGCTGTTTGTGTCACTCACTGCACCCAGGCACTCCTAACCTTGCCCTGTTCCTGTGTCCAGGAGCACAGCGAGAAGAAGCAGCGGGTGCGTTTCCAGCTGGAAATCTCCAGCAACCCTGAGGAGCAGCGCAGCAGTATCCTACACCTGCAGGAGGCTGTGAGGCAGCATGTGGCCCAGATCCGGCAGCTGGAGAAGCAGATGTACTCCAACATGAAGGTGAGCCCACATCCCTGGCTCCCCTGGATCCCCACCCCAGGGCAGAGGGTGCTGAGGGTTGTCTGTCCTTCAGTCCTTGAAGGATGACAGCAAAAACGAGATCCTGCTTGACCTGAACCACCGGCTGCAGCAGCAGCTGAGCCAGGAGAAAGCTGATCTGCAGCTGGAGAGTGAGGAGCTGAACATACTGATCAGGTAGGACAAAGGGGAATGGCTTTAAACTGAGATTAGGTTTGGATTGGATATCAGGAAGAAATTCTTCCCAGTGAGGACCTGGCACAGGCTGCCCAGAGCAGCTGTGGCTGCCCCATCCCTGGAAGTGCCCAAGGACAGGCTGGACGGGGCTTGGAGCAACCTGGGATAGTGGAAAGTGTCCAACCCAAACCATTCATGATTCTATGATCTCTGCCTTCCCCAGCATTGTTTCCCCCTTACTCCAGGCCTCCCAAATCCCAGCTCTCTCCTCTGTGCTGCAGGTGCTTCAAGGACTTCCAGCTGCAGCGAGCCAACAAGATGGAGCTGCGAAAGCAGCCCGAGGACGTGAGCGTGGCACGGAGGACTGAGTTCTACTTTGCCCAGGCGCGTTGGCGCCTGACGGAGGAGGATGGGCAGCTGGGCATCGCCGAGCTGGAGCTCCAGCGCTTCCTCTACAGCAAGGTGTGGAGTTGGACAGTGCTACCCACAGCCCCTGAGCTGGGCACGGGGACACTGGGAGCTGATGGCTTTGTCTGCGCAGGTCAACAAGTCTGATGACACGGCCGAGCATCTGCTGGAGCTGGGCTGGGTGACCATGAACAACCTCCTGCCCAACGCTGTGTACAAGGCAAGCGGCAGCTGGGGGAGCAGCCCTGCGTCTGCACCTGGGCAGAGTGGCCTGTCCTCACCCCAGCCACCCGTCCTCTTCCCTGCAGGTGGTGCTGCGTCCCCAGAGCTCCTGCCAGTCCGGGCGGCAGCTGGCACTGAGGATTTTCAGCAAGGTCCGGCCACCCGTGGGAGGCATCTCCATCAAGGAGCATTTTGAGGTGCCAGGGCTGGGCTGGGAGGTGCCAGGGTCTCTGTGGGGCACAGGCAGCATGTGCCTGGCTCTGACGTGTCTGTTTCCCACAGGTGAACGTGGTACCTCTCACCATCCAGCTCACCCACCAGTTCTTCCACAGAATGATGGGTTTCTTCTTCCCCGGCCGTAATGTGGAGGAGGAGGAGGTGGGGGATGAGGAAGATAAGTCCAAGCTGGTGACAACAGGTGAGAGGCTCATGATCCCCCTCCTCTCTGGCTGTCCTTGAGCAGCTCTGGCTGCATGTCCAGGATATGTCTGTGGGCAGCTGCTGTCCAGCCATGAGTTGAGGAACAGGGATTTTTGGTCTCCCCTGTGGACAGGGGGGATGGTGGGAGGGTCTGGGTCATACCTAACCCCTGGCTGGACACCACCACCACCTCACACCCTGTTTGCCCCAGGGATCCCCGTGGTGAAGCCGCGGCAGCTGATCGTGGCTGATGACTCACTGGGCCCAGGGAAGGGAGTTGCTCAGGGGCTGAATCGGACGTCAGGGGTCAGAAGATCGTTCCGAAAAGCACCTGAGGTACCTCCTGCTGCCGTGAGGGGGGAATCTGCGAGAGCCCTGCTGTGGTGCCAGTCTGTTTTCCCTTGACTGCAGGGCTGGGTAGCCATGTCCTCCCACACTTCCCTCCCACACTTGTCTGCTTTCTTCTGTTCCCTCCCACCATGAGGATTTGCATCCTTTACAACCAGGCGCCTGCACGCTTGATCCCTGTATCTCATTTTTCTAACACCATGCCAGAGCAGCTCTCACCTCTCCCTGATGAAGCAATGCTGTGGCCTAGTGCCCAGTTATCCCTTCCCTGCTGGTTCCTGGCTGTGTCCCTTCTCCTTCCCTTCTGCTCATGGCTTCTGCTCTGTCTGCAGCATCCTGTGGATGACATCGACAAGATGAAGGAGCGTGCGGCCATGAACAACTCCTTCATCTACATCAAGATCCCACAGGTGCCGCTCTGTGTCAGCTACAAGGTGTGGGATCAGTGGGACAGTGTGCCTGGGGGTGGCCTGGGGCATTGTCCCACACTGCCTGACACCTCTGTCACGCAGGGGGAGAAGAACAGCGTGGACTGGGGCGACCTGAACCTGGTGCTGCCATGCCTGGAGTACCACAACAACACATGGACATGGCTGGACTTTGCCATGGCGGTGAAGAGGGACAGCCGCAAAGCCTTGGTGGCACAGGTACGTGGGACCACATGCCTCTTCCCACTCCAGAGGCTGCCAGCACTGCTCTGCCCAGGATGGAGATGGTAACCCCAGGGTGGGAGGCACATTCCCCAGAGTGGGAAGCAGCTGCACTGGCTCAGCAGCTTGGTCTGTCACCCATGCCAAGGGCCCGGGGTGTGGCCGTGGGGGATGCTGAGCCCCTGACTCCTGGGCAGGTGATCAAGGAGAAGCTGCGCCTGAAGCCGGCGGCGGGCACGGAGGCCCGGGGGAAGCTGGAGAACAAATCCGACGGGACCGTCCAGCAGCAGGAGGAGGACGAGAAGGCTCGGCTGCTCATCGGGCTGAGCGTGGGCGAGAAGAACCCCAGCAAGAAGTCGATCTTCGGCAGGCGCAAATGACGGCAGCACCCGGCAGGCCGGGAAGGGACTTGGGGTGCCCCGTGCTCCCTCTTTGGAGGGGCACCCCGAAGGTGGAGCTGCTCGGCCGTGCCTGAGGAGGGCTCAGCCACACGCAGGCCCTCGGCAGCCCCTGTGGGGCAGGGGTGGAGCAGCACGGGGGTGTGGGGCACAGGGTGCTCCAGGGCCGCTTTGTGGGGTGCAGAACCCTCGTGCCAAGGGCTCCTGCGAGCTTCCCCCACTCCCTGCTGTGCGGGTGCTGGGCCCAGCCCCTGGGCCTGGTGAAGCAGCAGGATCGCTCCAGGCTGGGAAAAAGGGGAACGGGAGAGAGTTTAAATAAAGAGTTTTTAATTTGGAACAGGCTCCTGCCAGTGGCTTGTTTCTTGCCTCACCCTGCAGTGCCAGGCTCAGCATTGTACCCACCCTCAGCCTGGCAGCACCCCATCCTTGGGGGCTTCACTCCTAGCCCTTCCCCAGGAATTGCTCAGGGCACCCATTTTGGGGTCTTAGGGCATTGCCCTGTCCTCAGCCTGTTCACTTATCCCTCTCCAGTCTCCTCCCTGAGCCCAGGGCCGCGCAGGGGCTCAGCAGGGACTTCAGGCACCCCCTCAGCGCTGCAGCATGTGGGGTGCAAAGAGAGGAGGAAATGCTGAAGGGGGAGCCGCAGAGTGTGTAAGGAGGGGGTCCCGGAGAGGGGCTGGGATCATTCCCGGGGGGGTCCTGGAGTGCGGGGTG
>VZTJ01000926.1:1335164-1345908 GCA_013397795.1 Orthonyx spaldingii | reverse complement strand
GGCCGGGCCGGGAGCAGGCCCGAACCGAGCCCGAGCCGAACCGGAACCTGCCGGAGTCCAGGCCGGGAGCGGCGCCGGGACTGAGAGCCATCGGGACCGGGAGCGGGACCATTCCCGGGCCATGCAGCGCGCCAAGACTCCCGCCGTGAGTGCGGCCCGGGGCTGCGGTTCGGTTTGGATGTTCCGGTGGGGGAGGGTCCCCGAGGGGGCGGCGGGGCCGGTGCGGGCCGCGGCGCTCCCGGGATCTCTCTGTGNGTGCGGCCCGCAGCGCTCCCGGTATCTCTATGTGTGTGTGTGTGTGTGTGTGTCCGTGGTGGGGAGGAGCTGCCGGTGCTGCTGCCGGTGCTGCCGCCGGTGACTCCTCCCGGTGACATCCCCGGTGTCCCCCAGGCGCAGAAGCGGCCCCGGCGCACCCCACTGCAGGAGCTGCAGCTGCAGGTGGGCGCCGACCGGACCAACCTGACCCCCCTGCTCCGCCGGCTGCGGCTCAAGGTCGGTGTGCGGGGATAACGAACGGGGAGGGCTGCGCTGTACCGGAACCGGGAATGTTTGGGGGGGTAGGTGGTACTGGGGCAAGGGGTGGACGGGCGTATTTACTGGAGTGGGTGAAATGGGGAGACTGGTGCAGAGGGAAAGGGCAGGGCTGCCCTGACCCCCCCTTTCCCCCCAAAATGTCCTGTAGGACCATGACTGTGCCACCCCAGTGTCCTGCGCCCGGGCCCCCCGCAGCAGCAGCGTCACCGCGGTGCCTCGCACCCCAGCACGCCCGCGAAGTGCTCCCCTGGGCCCCCCCAGCAGCACCATCTCAATGCCTTGTACCACGGGGACCCCCAGCAGCACCACTTTGGAGCCCCCCAGGACTCCCATCCTTAAGCTTGGTGCCTCTGAGGCCCCCAGCAATCCCGTCCTTATGCCTGGTGCCTTGGAGACCTCCAGCAGCACCAGCCCAGAGGCCCCTGGCAGTCCCACCCCGGTGTCCAGCACAACAGAGCTCCCTGACAACACCGCGCCAGCCCCTCTGTGCAGCCCAGTCCTGGGGCCCAGCACCCAGGAGACCCCCGGCAGCACCGTGCCAGCCTCTGTGTGCAGCTCTGTCCCAGTGCCCAGCACCCCAGAGTCCCCCAGCAGCACCGTGCCAGCCTCTGTGTGCAGCTCTGTCCCAGTGCCCAGCACCCCAGAGTCCCCCAGCAGTACCATGCCAGTCTCCCCATGCAGCTCCGTCCCAGTGCTCAGCACCCCAGAGTGCCCTGGCAACACTGTGCCAGTCTCCTTGTGCAGTTCCATCACAGTGTCGAGCACACCAGAGCCCTCCAGTAGCATCATTCCAGTCCCCCTGTGCAGCTCCATCCTGGAGCCCAGCACCCCAAAGCCCTCCAGCAGCATCCTTGCAGTCCCCCTGTGCAGCTCCATCCCGGTGCCCAGCACAACAGAGCCCTCCAGCAGCACCATGCCAGTCTCCCCATGCAGCCCCATCCTGGTGCCCAGCACCCCAGGGCCCTCCAGCAGCATCATTCCAGTCTACTTGTGCAGCTCCATCCTAGGATCCAGCACCCCAGAGTGCCCTGGCAGCACTGTGCCAGTCTCCCTGTGCAGCTCCATCACAGTGCCCTGCACCTTGGAGTCCCCTGGCAGCACCATGTGCAGCCTTGTCCTGGGGCCCTGCGCCCTGGAATCCCCTGGCAGCACCACCCCAGGGCCCCCCAACATTATTAGCTCAGTGTCTTGCAACCCAAGCTCTCCAGGCAGCTCTGCTGTACCCTCCTGCAGCTCAGCATTCCCTGGCAATGCCAGCACAGCCTCCTGCACCCCAGGGTCCCCTGGCACCAGCTCCACCCCGCAGAAAGCTCCTTTCCATGGGTGGCGAGCAGCACCTCCAGACTTTTCCTGTAGCCTTATGTCCTCTGAGGCCCCATCTGCAGATGGGACTGCTGATCCTCTGCATTGCCAAGGCACCCCTGAGGGAGCCGAATCCCCTGCCCCTGTCCCCCTAGAGCAGAGCCCACCCAGCCTCCCTCCCATTGAGGCAAGTGGGTTGGAGCCTGCTGGGTCAGAAGCCACTGTCACCCCTGTCACCTCACCCGAGCTGACCCTGGGTGCTGTGTCCTGGATGTTGCCACTGGTGTGGCTGGAGAAGACCCTGAACACCTCGTTCCTGGTGGAATCCCTGCGGCACGCCCGGCCCCTCCAAAAGCCACAGCAGGATGCCAGCAGCAGTGTCACCCCGGTGCCCACCGTGGTCACTGGCACCAGCACGACCCCGGTGCCCACCGTGGTCACTGGCACCAGCACGACCCCGGTGCCCACCGTGGTCACTGGCACCAGCACGACCCCGGTGCCCACCGTGGTCACTGGCACCAGCACGACCCCGGTGCCCACCGTGGTCACTGGCACCAGCATGACCCCAGTGCCCATTATGGCCACGGGCACCAGCATGACCCCAGTGTCCACTGCAGTTGCTGGGACCAGCACGACCCCAGTGCCCACCGTGGTCACTGGCACCAGCACGACCCCCGTGCCCACCATGGTCACTGGCACCAGCACGACCCCCGTGCCCACCATGGTCACTGGCACCAGCACGACCCCTGTGCCCACTGCAGTTGCTGGGACCAGCACGACCCCGGTGCCCACGGTGGTCACTGGCACCAGCATGACCCCAGTGCCCATTATGGCCACGGGCACCAGCATGACCCCAGTGCTCTCCATGGCCACTGGCACCTTCATGACACCTCGGGACGTGCGGGAGATGAGCATGAACACATCCAGGGGAAGCCTCCCCTGTGCCAAGGACAGCGCTGCCGAAACAGACTCCCTGCTCTGGCAGTAAGTATAAGGACATGCCCCCCTGGATGGGGCTGTGGCTCCTATGGGCTGTCCTTGCTCTAAGCCCTCTCTCTGTCCCCAGCTGTCCCCGGGAACAGCTGAAGACCCTGCCACGGGCAGAGCTGGAGGGGCGGCTGGAGAGCACCCTCATCATCATCGAAGCCCTCTCGCATCAGCTGCGTGACTGGCAGGAGAGCCAGCGGCTGCGGCCCGGCGCGGGGCCGGCCGGGCAGAGGGACGCGCTCACACAGACGGACATCACCCACCCCGAAGGGGTAAGAGCCCTCTCCCAGGTGATGCCACCCTGTCCCCCGCGGCCTCGGTGCCGTGACAGTGTCCTTGTGCCGCTGGCAAGACTGTGACCCTGTCTGGGTTGGTGGAGTGGAAGTAAAGTGGGGCTGCTGCATCACGGCATCACGTGCCCTGTGCTGCATTATCACGCCCGGATCAACCCGCTGAGTTTGCTGGATTTGAACCCTCGTGGGGCAAAACATCCCTGGCACATGTGGGGAGAGGATGGGAGGTGTTGTGGCTGAGCAGCTCTCGCTGGCCCCACGGTGGAGCGGGGCTGGTGTGAAGCCCCCTCCACTCAGGTGGATGCCCTTGGGAGGAGGAGATCTGCCGGCAGCTCTGCCCCGAACTGCGGAGGAAAACGGAGGCTGTGCAGTGGTAGCAGGGAGTGCAGCGGGATCTGCAGCTGGAGCTGGGCTCTGTGGGCACAGTGGCCATCACTGGCAATGAGTGTGCCAGCTCTCAGCCACACAGGGCACACGTGTGTGCCCTGTGCTGCCTGTGCCAGCTGCTGTAACACTGCTGTCCTTGTCCCTTCCCCAGAGCACCTGGAGCAGCCAGTCCCTCCTGTTCCAGGGCCTTGCGGATGCTGCCTTTCGGAGCTTGCAGGAGGAGCAGGGAGCCCTCATGCAGGAGGTGAGCTCCCACACATCCTTCTGCCTCCCCTTGCCCCTGGGTTTTGGGAGACCTGTTGGCACACACGGCAGCTGTACCTGGTGCTGTCCCCTCTCACAGCGGGAACAGGAGAGGGCTCTGGTGTCCCAGTCCCAGGATGTGCCTGAGAGTGTTCCCAGCAAGCTGCAGAGCGGCCTGGAAGAGCGGGATGCCATCAGGCAGCGAGTGGATGAAGCCCTACAAGCCAAGGAGCAGGTAAGGGGGCAGTTGTTGTGGGATCAAGGCAGTCTCAGCTATGCTCATGCCTTTGGTGGGGCATCCTTCATCTCTACCCATCTCTGGGGTTGAGGATCTCCCTGGCATCCCAGGGGAAGAAAATCCCAATGTGGAAGGCAAGAAGTGCTGTGTGATGGAGCTCTCTGGATGTGTTTTTGGCACGGGCTGTGTCCCCCTGGGAGCAGGAGTCCTAGGCTGGTGCAGCGTGCTGAGATGGCTCCTGGGAGTTCCTGCTGGGGCAGCATCTTCTCCTCTGCAGGGATATCTCTTCCTGGAGGCTTTCTGTGCCCATGCCAGTGCCCAGATCAGTGCCCGTGACCAGAGCCTGGCCTCCCAGCAAGAGCTGAGCACGCTGCTGGCTCATGCCATCAACCTGCAGGTACTGAGTGGGGTGCTACCCCCAGCTACCCCACACTGGATCAGGGACTGGAAGGGCATCCTCATGTCCTGAGCTTGGCTGATGCTCTGCGAAGGGCTTGAGTGCACCAGTGATTTCCTGGTGTTGCTGCTGGAAAGCTGCTGCAAATTTGGCCTCAGGGCTGGCACTCGCCTCCCTTCATGGCCATTAAACGTGGCTTTTCCACCACGGCAGTGCTGACTCATCCTTCCTACCCTACAGACATCCCTGTCTGCCAAGGCTCAGACTTTCCGTGAATTCTTAGATGTCACCTTTGAAAATCTGGAGAAGGAAAGGAGAGCTCTGGATGAGGAGGTGAGGGGTGTCCCGTGGTGGCTCAGCCCTTCGCTGCCCTGCCAGTGCTCTGTGACCTGTCCCTGGTCACACTGGCAGAGCAGTGCCACGGCAGTGCCACGCTGAGCTCTGCCTGGTGCTGTGTCCCTTCCCAGAGAGAGCAGACGAGGGCCCTGGTGTCCCAGTCCCATGCCATGCTGGAGCGTGTGCCCAGCAAGCTGTGGAGCTGCCTGGAGGAGCTGGCTGCCGCACGGGAACGAGCAGAGGAAGCTCTTCAAGCCAAGGAGGAGGTACAGGGGTGCCTAGAGCCATGAGATGTCTGAGGCATGGGGTAGTTTGGAGCACCCCTTGGTGTGAGAACACCCCAGAGCAAGCACTGTGTCTCCACAGGTGTCCTGCCAGCTGGAGAAGACCTTGGTGGCCCTGCAGGACACAGAGGCTCAGCTGGAGAAGCTGACAGTGGCCAATGCACGCCTGGGCAAAGGTAGGGGTGGGTGACATGGGGGCTGGTGCTGCCCCATCCCCACTGCCCCCGTCCCCCCTGGCTGACAGCTCTGTCCCTCGCAGACCTGAGCTCCGTGATGATAAATCTGGCCAGCGTGGAGCAGGAGAGGGATGCGCTGCAGCAGGAGAACGAGAAGCAGTGGGAGGAGATGGCCCAGTGGGTTTGAACCCTGATGTCCTGAGCCCCTCCCCACCTCTGGCCCCTGAAACACAGCACCCCCTGATCCCATCCCACCCCACAGGCTGGCACGGGAGAGGAACACCCTGCAGCAGGAGTGCCAGGAGCTGTGCCAGGAGCTGCGGGAGGCCACCGAGTGCCGGGAGGTAGGAGCTGCCTGACCTTGCCTGCGCCGTCATGCGCTGCTGGCCCCCATCACGGCCTCTCCTCTCCGGGAAAGCTGGCAGATGGCCAGGAGCAGGATTAGCCCTCCTGCCGAGGGGGGATGAGCTTGGGAGGGCGGGTTGACATCCTGCACGTAGTGCAGCTTTTCATCTTGCCCGGCAGGGATTCCCAGGGAGGGGGCTGGGCAGCTCTTGGAGATAATTTTCCCCTGCAGGCGTGGAGCCGTCCCCCAGCCTGTGCTATGTCCCCAGTAAACTGGTTTGGTCTGCTGGGATAAAGCTACCCCTGATGAAACAGCACCCTGAGGCATAGGAGGGTCTGTGCTGGGGGTCCCAAGGAGCCCCCTGGGGTCTCTGACTGCTCACTGCTGAGTTCCCCCACCCTCTTACAGTTCCTGGATCAGGAGAACCAAATGTGCCGCACGCAGCTGCTGGAGGTGGAGGCCAGGCTGAACTCCACTCTGGCCACGCTGCAGGAGCACGTCCTGCAGCACGAGGAGCTGATGGAGGCCCACCGATGCCTGCGGTACTGCCCCCCTCACCAGCTCCACTCAAACCCCTCTACTTTTGGGAAATCAAGCCCTTCCTGGGGGGTCAGAGGGGACATTGTGACCGTGGTCAGTGCTGCCCCAGCCAAGTGTGGTTGTCCAGGTGGGTGGGAGAGGCTGTGGGGAAGCCCAGCAGATCCCATCTTGAGGGAAGCTGCCTAAATCTAGGGGATTTGCACAATTGCTGATTCATGGTGAGAGGCAGGCATTGGAAATGTCCTCATCCCACATCGAGGAAGGGAAATTCTGCTTCTGCTGAGACTGATGCCATCCCACAGGGACGAGCAGGCTGCCCTCAGCAAGGAGCTGAACAGCACCAAGGCCGAGCTCCTCAGCTTGCAGGCAAAGAGGAACAAAGTTTCTTGGTGCTCCACGGACATTGTGGAGAGCAAGATGAGGCTGCAGGAGCTCGCTGACTGCCTCAAGGCTGCTCTGGAAGAGCAGGTAGGAGCCCTGTGCTGGGGACAACGACGATGGGGTGACTTAGAGAATGGCTTTGAGATCCTGTGCTTGCTGGGACAGTCACAAGCTGCACTCTGGTGCTCTGCTCTCCTTCCCCTCCAAAGGATGATGATGATGCTCCACCGAGAAGCAAAGCCTGGACCCCGGCCCCCCGGACCCCGGGCTGGCAGACACCGCGCCGGGCCTGGACCCCGGCGTTCCGCACCCCCGCGTGCCGCACCCCGCACCACGCCGGCAGCTCCTTCGTGGGCAGCGTCCTGAAAGCCATGGCAGGGAAAGGTGAGCTGGCAGTCCCAGGATGGGGATTGCTCCCTCCCATGCTGAGGGATGTGCAAGGCTGGGCACAGCTGCTGTCCTTTCCCCTCTTGCAGATGCCAATGACACCACCAGAAGTGGGAGTGCGGTTGCCAAGGAGAAACTTGCATCCACGCCAAAGCCAATAGGTATTGGAGCTGTCACCATGTCTGGGACCCTGCTGTGCAGAGGGATGAGCAGGCACGCCTTCCTCTGTGTGCCCTGGGGCTGATGTTCTCTCTGTGTTGCTCATGAGGCTCTTTCCTGCCTGCAGATCCCGAGGACGCTCTGCTGGAGAGCGTGAAGGAGCTGAGAGCTGTGGTCTCCAACCTCGCCATGCTGAGCACCCGCATCCAGGACCTGGAGCAGAGCGAGTTCAGGGCGCTGCAGACAGAGATGTGAGTTCAGTGGGGGCTCATATCAAGTGTTGGGCAGGGGCATCACTCTCCTGGGCATGGCCTTTCCTGCAGGCAGCCTGCCTAGGTCTGCCTCTCACCCCAGCCCTGGATTAGACCTCTCCTGCCATGGCTAGATGAACTTTTTCCAGCTGGCTGGGCTGGACCAGGTGTCTTCTGTCACCACGGGCCCAGTGGGATGGCCAGGAGGGGGTTTGGTACCTGGTGCTGTGCTTGGCTGCAATCCCCACCCGCTCACCACCACTGTCCTGTCCAGCTCTGACCTGCAGCTCCGCCTGGAGACGGTGACAGCTGAGAGCCAGGAGAAAGTGGATGCCCAGGCTGCCACCATTGCTAAGCTGAACAAGGTGCTGAGGACCAAGCTTGAGGTGAGCCAGAAGTGGGCCAGCACTCACCCCAGGGCAGAGCCGAACTGGGACGGGCGCTGATCTAGGACACAGAGAAATCTGATGATGCCCCATGGGTGCTCCTGGCTTGTCTGACCTCAAATATGAGAAAACCTGCTCCAGGGTGCTGGGGGTGGCCAGGGCTGGGCACTGCCTGACCCTGCTTCTTCCTTCCTGACAGAACGAGAAGGAGCTGCAGGACGTGGTGAAACAGCAGGAAGAGAAGATGTTGCAACTCATCGACAAGAGTGGGGAAGTCACGGTGTGTGATGGGGGCAAGGGTGGGCAGCACCCCAAGGGGGCTGCCAGCCACAGGACCCCTCTCAGCGTCCCCTTTTCCCCTGTAGAGGCTGAAGGAAGAGGTGTCCCAGCTGAAGCGCTCGCTCCAGCACGCAGAGACGGAGGCCAAGGTGCTGTGGGAGGAGATGAGGGGCAAGGAGCTCCAGGTGGACACTGCCAACGTCCAGGAGCGAGTCATGCTGCGGCGGGAGGTGAGGCCGGGGAGCTGCAGGGCTGAGGGCTCCTCATGTCACCCCACCACAGACAGGGAAACCTCTTCAGACCTTGCTCCCCACACTCTGGCCCCCACTCCAGAGCTTTCCCCCACAGGGATCTCAGCAGGGCTTGCTCCTTTTGCAGGTGGATAAACTGCGGCTGCTGCTCCTGGAAAAAGAGGATGAGAATCTGCGGCTCACTGACAAGTACCTGGAGCAGGTATGGGGAGCCCCAAGGGGCTGCCCTGGCTCCAGTCATAGAATCAGAATGGTTTGGGTTGGAAGCAACCATAAAGATCACCTAGTTCCAACACTCCTGACATGGGCGGGGGTCCCCTCTCCCTTCTGGGCTGGGCCCTGCCCAAGTTTGGAGCAGAGTTCTGACAGGCATCTCCCACCACCACAGGTCCGAGGGCTGCAGGCGAAGTTCCATCATACCCAGAAAATGCTGAGGACCCACGAGGAGATGCAGGAGAAGATGAAAGAGGTGAGATTTACAGTTCACTGCTCACCCTTGCTGTGACTGCAACAACCCCAACCCAAACACTATCGCTTCTGTTGTCCCCAGGTCCTGTCGGCTGTCCCCGAGGTGGCTCTGGGCTGCCAGGAGCTCCAGAGCCTGCTGCGCTACCTGGGCCTGAAGCCAGCCAGCAAGGAAGCTGCTGAGCCGCTATAGCCTGTAGCCTGAAACCTTTCCTGTTGTTAATGTTGTAATTATTTATTGAATAAAGTTTTGTTGGCTTTTACCCCGCCTGGTGTGTGCATTCAGGAAGCTCCCGGTGCTGTGGGTGGGGACAACTTGTCCAGCCTGTGCCGGTTGCTCCTGTTCCGTCACGGGGCCCTGGGAACAGCTCCCTGCCACCCCAGGGCCTCTCCTTCTTGGCGGGGGACGTGTCCCCTCCCTGTGCCAGTGCTTGGTCTCAATAAGGGACCGCGTTCCCCAGGCTCCCACCCCGCGGCCCCGGCAGCAGCCGGAGAGCCCGGGCTGAGCCAGCTTCCCTCCCCTGCTCCTCCTCCTGCCCTAGATTCCCTCTGTGCCCTGCTCTGCAGGGCTTGTCTGGACCCTGCACCCCATCATGGAGCTGCGGGCACGTGCCTGTTGAGTGGGAAATGTTCCAGAGGGTGGATCCTGCACCTTTATGGCAGGGATGGTTCCAGAGGTTGGTGCTGCACCCCCGTCACGGGGCTGTGGGCACACGCCTGTTGCACGGGGACGTTTTCCCCCTCCCAGTCTGTCTCCAGCACACAGCATCCCATGGCTCAGCCAGCGCTGGGAGCTCTGCCAGCTCCTGCTCCCAACCCCCCTTGGTCCCCGCTGCTGCATGGAAGGGGGGGACTCCCTTAGGGGCTCCCCGGCTCCCAGCACAGCTCCAGCCTCACCTCCCTCCTTCCCTTCTGGGACAGCTCCTGCGGGATCCCCCTCCCGGTGTTCCTGACCCCAAGGATGCTCCCCACCGCCACGGGGACCGCGCGGCAGCTCCCTCCCCTGCCATGGCCCAAAATAGCAGCACTCCAACAAGTGCTCTGGTTTTTAATGGCCTCTTTCTCCTGCCCAAGGGGGGAGGAAATCACCTTCCCCTGCCCTCTGCCACAGCCCTGCCGCTCTGTGTGGGGCGGGTGCAGTGACGGGCTGGGCGCTGGCACCGATTTATCCAGGAAATGGAGGTGTTTGGGGCCGTGCCTCCATGGCCTGGGTGCGTGGGTGGCTCGTGGGCAAGCAGCACTCGCTGCTCCCTGCCACTGCCTCCTTCCCTGTTCCGTGACCCCGCAGGGTCGGGTACAGCCTCCCGAGGTCCGAGGCTGGCTGTGGGGGGCCCCGGCTCTGGGATGCAGGGAAATGTGTTCCTTTCCC
The DNA here is from genome assembly GCA_013397795.1 of Orthonyx spaldingii. Taxonomy (NCBI): domain Eukaryota; kingdom Metazoa; phylum Chordata; class Aves; order Passeriformes; family Orthonychidae; genus Orthonyx; species Orthonyx spaldingii. The sequence goes on along the minus strand of VZTJ01000926.1, from coordinate 1,335,917 downwards.
TGGATTAGGGCCACGCAGGGTGGCTGAGCCTCCTTTTACGGCGGGATCCAGCACAGCGGGGCCCTGGCAGCCGTCCCCGTGGGGCGAGTGGGGACACTGGTATTGTCCCTGTGCCGGCTGTGGGTGGTTTTTTAGGGGGGTTGGTCTCCTGTGAGTGTCCCCACCCTGTCCTGGACAGTCCGGGGCTCAGTGCTGCTGGGGTTTGGCCCCTGGTCACAGAGGTGACCCTGCACGGTAACAGTGACCCCTGCCTGGGGGTGGGACAGGGGGTCCCTGGCCCAGAGGTGTTGAAGGGAAAGTCTCTGTTCCCTATTCGTAGCTGGTAGTGGGAATAGGGGGGCACAGCCTGAGACTGGCACAGAGGGGTTGCTGTCCCCAGCTGGCAGTGGCAGTAGAGGGGCACAGCAGGGTCCCCAGCAGCAGCAGCAGGGGGTTGTCAGAGGTCCCTGCCCATAACCAAGCAGGGCTGGTGGGACAGAGAGGTGTCCAGCAGCAACTGGAGGTGGCACAGACGAGTGCCTGGCTGGCATGGAGGGCCCTGCCCATGGCGGTGGGTGACTCAGCTGTGCCCCGGACGGTGGCAGGGGGGGCACAGAGGGGTCCCCATCACCAGCAAGGCGCTGCAAAGGGGTGATACAGTGTGGTCCCCAGCCTGGGATTGTCACCTCAGGGTCACCAGGAGCGCGAGGGTTGTCGCCGACGGATGGGGCACGACCCCGGTAGGGGGGGGCTGTGGCCGGCGGGGGGGCGCGG
>VZTJ01000926.1:1301271-1326216 GCA_013397795.1 Orthonyx spaldingii | reverse complement strand
GGAGCTGGGCCGAAAGGCGCTCATCGGGCCCGACGACGTGCTGGGGCTGCAGCGGGTCACCAGCGGTGCGTGCCGGGGGTGGCGCGGGGGGAGGATGGGGACCGTGTCCCCGCGGGGCTTCTCCCGGCAGAAAAAGGGCAGCCGGTCCCTCTCTCCAAGGGGGCAAACCTGGGGGAAAATGGGGAGCTGTTCCCCCTTTCAAGGGGGCTAACCCCGAGGGAAAACGGGAACCGGTGTCCCCTTCCCGGGGGACAAGGAGTGAGGATGCAGCAGCGAAGGGGACACGGTGCGCAGGGGATGTGGCACCCCGGGGGTCTGGGTGCCACCGAAGGAACAGGGACTGGCCTCCCTCCGGGGAATGCCCGGAGCTGGGGGTGCAGCCCCCAACTCTGGTCGGAGGTCGGTGTTGGGATGCTCCTCACTGCTCTCCCCATCACCCATTCCCTGCGTCTGTGCCCCGAGTGGAGCCCCCACCCTGTGCCCACAGCACTGGGGGGCTCCACAGCAGCCTCCCCTCCCAGTTTCCCCCTCCCCAGTATAGCGCCGGTGGTCTTGAGGGCATCTTGGGGGATGGTGGGTGGGAGTGTGTGGCTGGAGGGGCTGTTGTGTTTGGCAGAAGAGCTCGGGACAGCAGCACACGGGGCTGGGGAAAGGCCAGGACAGGGGGGAATGGCTTCACACTGATAGAGGGCAGGTTTAGATTAGATATTAGGGACAAATTCCTCCTTGGGAGAGTGGTGGGGCCCTGGCACCGGTTGCCCAGAGAAGCTGTGGCTGCTCTATCCCTGGAAGTGTTCAGGATGAGGTTGGATGGGGCTTGGAGCAAACTGGGCTAGTGGAAGGTGTCCCTGCCCATGGCAGGGGGTGGAACCAGATGGTCTTTAAGGTCCCTTCCAGCCCAAACCATTCCATGGTAATGTGTGTGCCTCAGTGATGCCTAGGGACAATCTGCCCTGGTGTCCCAAAAAGTCCTTTTCCCATGTCCTAGGACCTTGGCGTTGTCTGTGTGTGCTGGCAGGGGAAGGAGGGGCTGTCAGGGCAGAGGGGCTGCCCGGGGGTCTGGCTGTGCTCGCTGTGCCTCGCAGCGCTCTGACGTGGCCTCACAGCCAGCTCTGTGTCACAGCCCGGGGCTGTGACGAGCCCTGGGGAGGAAGGATGCGGCTGTGGGTGCTGGTGCGTGCAGGCAGCCCCGTGGGGCTGCAGTGTGAGCAGGGTGGGAGGGGGACAGCCCCGCAGGGACTCGTGTCAGCCCTCGGGAAGGGCTTACAGAGGCTCCTCCGAGAGGGGCTGCTGCTGCTGGGGGCCCTTGGGTCCCCTTCTCCAAGCGGAGCTGCTCTGCTGGTGCAGCTGCGTGGTTCACTGCCCAGGCCCAGAAATTCCCTGCCTGTAGCAGGGAGAGCCAGGCAGCAGGCACTGAAGCATCCTGCCAGCTCCTCAGTTGGGTGGTGAATCCAAGTGATGGCTGTGTGTGCTCACTTCATGGCAGCCTCGTGTCCCTGCCCTCGCCAGTGCTGTCTGGAGGGGACAGGGCCACCCCACACCTTCTCTCTCACCTCATGTGGCATCAGTGTGGATGGATGGTGCATGCTCTTGGTGAGCTCCTGCCCTCCCAGGGAACAGGGAAGGCTGAGCTGGTCACTCCAGCTTTGGAGCAGAGCTGGTTGTTGTTGCCTCTTCCAACCCCGGGTCAGAGTGCTCTGGAGCACAGGGAAGATGTGAAATGCATGAAAATGTTGTGTTCCTCTCCTGCTGTGAGACTTGCTGGTACCAGGGGTGCAGATGGGTCATGCTCAACAGAGCCAGGCACTGTGATGGTGTCCCAGGCTTACCATGGGAAGTGCTTCCTGTTCTGCTGGATATGTGGGAGCCAGGAAATGCTCTCCACACCTGAAATCCTCGGTGTGAGTTTGGGGATACAGGTAAACAATACATCCATGTTGAGCATGTTGTGTTTTATCACCCAGGAACACTTTGCAGCTCCCCTTCTCAAGCTCAGTTTTCTTCCTGGTGGGTTTAACAGAGAGCAAACAATGTTTTTCAGATCTTTAACACCTAATGATTATTTGGGGCATTCTGTGGCCTTTGCTCATTCCTACACCCTTAAAAACAGATGGCCAAAAATATCAATGTGAAACTGTTCCACTCTTCTGCTTCAGGAAGGGGAGGAGGAAGGACCAGGCTGTGGGAGAGAAGTTCACAGCTGCCCCAACCTCTTGGACGTGCTGAGTGTCAGGGCAGACACCACACCCTGTTGCAGCAATTCTGTCTTGAACAGTTTGAAGTTGAAGGAGGAGCTGGTGGTGGACAGAAATGTCCTGGTGCCCTGGATGTCCTTTGTTGTTCCAGATAGAGGATAATCCATCTTTATCCACACTCACGGGCCAGTAGCACGGCAGCTCTCAGTCGAGGGCCTGCATTCAGCTGTGTCCTGCCCAGAGACCTGGGGAGGGCTGGCCATGTTTTAGGATTGCTTCAGCAACCAAAGCCCAGCAGGGCTCGGTACCACAGCAAGGTGTGTTTTAGGAATGCTCACACCAGGAGCAGCCTGTGTGTTTCTGAACAGCCTTCCAGCACAGAAGGACCATCTTGTTCCAACTCCCTCACCAAGAACAGGGACACCTTCCACTAGACCAAGTTGCTCCAAGCCTCACCCAATCTTTCCTTGAACACTTCCAGGGATGAGGCAGCCATGGCTCCTCTGTCCAGCCTGTGCCAGTGCCTCACCAGCCTCACAGGGAAGAATTCCTCCCTAATAATCTGTCCATCAGGCAGCACAGCTGGGCTTTGCTCTCCCGGAAGGTGCAGCTGACCGAATGTGAGGTGGCTGGGCTGGGAGGGTGGCGGTGCAGGATGTGGCTCTGTGGGCAGCCACAGGAGCCAGCTGGGCTCTGCTTGTAATGTGCTTCTAATAAGCTTAACTGGGGAGTTGTGTGAACTGTCCTGCACATTCTGTGTCCTTCCAATGTTAAATTCCCTGGCAGCTCTGGGCCCACAACGTTTCCGGGCACGCTGGGGCCCAGCCTGATGGATCTGGGATGCTGCCCTGGGATATTTGGGCCTTTTGGCCAGGCTGGCTCTGGCACTGCTCCAGCTGGATCAGGTGTAAGGCGAGAGAACCATTTCCTTTGCAATTAGCAAGATTTGTCACTCGCTCACACAACTGTGGTTGGAAAAAGCGGAAAAAGCTCGTGACGTGATTAATTTAAGATTAGCAAAGGAGTAGGGCAGAGCTCAGTTCAAATTGCAATTAATTACTGAAGCAGCTAGAGGATCAGAGGAGTCAGATATGTAACAAAAGACAAGCTCCAACCTCTGAGGCTGCCCTGCTTATCACCTGCACACTTTGCCTGTAATACCAGATCAAATCTAACATTTTAAGTTTTATTCTAAAGCTGATTTGACTTTGGCAAACCAAGGAGTTAAATCATCGATTACATGCTTGGCAACAGTTTCAAAACAAACCCTAAAAATAAGGAACACACACATAATCATTTCTGAAAGTAATCTCTTCCTCGAGCTGTCACTTGGGATTTCTCTGAGACTTCTCTAGGCAGCTTTAGCTAAAGGCCAGCTTGGCACAGGGCTGCCTCAGTGGGTTAGGCTGGGAAGACCCTTCTTGGGGGACTTTCGTACCAGTTTCCTGCAGTCAGTTAAAGAAAAAAACCAAATAAACCATTTCCCTGCCCTCTGCCCCAGCAGTTCAAGTCCTGTAAAGCTAAACCATCCAGGATCCATGTTCAAATCCATTTCTAAATCCATGGGGTTTGGATAGGCAAGAAGAGAGGGAGGCACTAACAGGAATGTGAGGCAGATGTGCGTGAATTCGTCTTCAAAGCCGTTCCTGGACCATGACTTCCCTCCCCAATTAATTGGGAGAATGTGTTTTATCAGGAGCTCTGAGGATCTGCAAGTGTCTGCAGGGAGGTTAATGAATCCCTGTTCTGCCTTGTCCAGGGCTGTGATGTGTGGATGTGTTTTGATGTGCTGATTTCTTGTTGCAGAGCCACATCCCAGAGCTGTGCCAAGCTGCTCTCCCCACGACCCTTCCCTCAGCATCCCACACAGGCTGTGAGCCTTTCCAGGGCTCTGTGATGCCGCGAGGCTCGGGGTGTTGTGTGGATGGAGGGTGTTTCCCAAAGTCTCACAGCACAGTATGAGCTGTTAGGATTCCCAGGGGCAGCACACATGGCATGTGTGGTGTGGGATTCCTCCTTCCCCTGGGATTGTGGGTTTGGGCCATCCCTGGTGGGAATGGCAGAGGTACGAGGAAAGCTGAGGGAATCAGCCTGAGGGTCTGGGCAGAGCTTGGCTTTGACTCAGCCCTGTGTAAGACCAAAAATAGCTGATTTAGTTGATGTTGTGCGTGTGGTTTCAGACTTTGAATGCAATCAACGTGAAAAGGGGGCAGGAGAAAGTGGTTGCATGCCTTGGAAATGGGGGAAGAGCAGCTCCTTTCACAGGCTGCAGGGCTGTGATCAAATTAGTTGTGAGAGGGTGAAGTCTGGAAAGCTCTAGCTAAAATTAAAAAAAAAAGAGAAAAAAAGGGATGAGCAGCCTGCCACAAAAATCAGAGCCTGGTGAGCTGTGCAGTAGGACTTGGCAACTGAGGGGCTCTGGGGACCTTGGGAAGTGCCCCAGCCTGGAGCCTCCTGGCTTAAATCCCTCTGCTTCTTTGACAGTAAATGTGCTGCTGTGAAAAAACCCTGTGGGATCCTTCTGGTGCAGGATTTTCCCTCTGGGGCATTGCAGCAGGCTAATTCCAGAGCTAGGTCAGAGGGCAGCTGCTTCCCTCCCTGTGCAACCCCCCTGGCCTCTGGTTATCCATGGTTTGGGTTGGAGGGATCTGCTCTACAGGAATAGATCCTGGCTGGCTTGGTTTCACAGGACTTGAGCTGCTGAGGCAGAGGGCAGGGAAATGGTTTATTTTTTTCTTTGACTGAATCCAGGTTGTCTGGGCAGGTGTATCAATAGCACCTGAAACCTGCCCTGCCTTTCCCTCAGGTCCTGCTCCGTGTCCTGCGTCACTGCTCGGCCTCTTCGCAGGGTCTGGGCTATATTTGCTTCCTCCTGAGACTCTTCAATCTGATAATCTCCTAATCTCCAGCTCCTGGCAATTCCTCTGCAGTTGTCTAGGCTTTATACCTGGCTTATGTCTTGGGAGTTGGCTTCAAAATAGCTCCTGACCTTGTTGGTTAATGCATGTGAGGAAATAGGCCTGCATAACTACAGGAGCCTTCTCATCCATTCCTTAAATTGTTGTTGTTGTCTGTGTTGGGGAGAGAAATTCCTGCTACAAGTCACTACTGTTGCATCAGTCTCTTGTACAGCATCCTCCTGATTTACACCCATTTCCAGGACCAGATTTTCAGTTCTTTTTTACCCTGGGTGCTTTCCTTTCCTTAGTGGGCTCTTAAGGCCTTAAAATAGGAGCTGCCCCATCTGAGATTAGACACTGATGAGCACAGAAATATCCCTGGTGTCTGTGAGAGGGGACACGTGCTTCCTCCTGATTGCAGAGATGGAGAAGGGATCTTGAAAGGAGAACAACAAAGAGTGTGAATCCTATTGCCCATGAACTCCTGGTGATAAAATGTGCCTGGTGGGGTGGCTGCAAAGGAAATTTGGAAATATAGGATCAAATTTTAGCTTTCTGTGGTGAGGATCAAACCCGATCTCATGCATTTAAATAACAGGGAGAGGCCCAGAGGAGAAAGTGCCTTTGTTTGCTTTCCTGTATTATTTAGCACTGTGTTATCCCTCACCTTTTGTGCTCCTCTGTAACACCAGCTGCTAAAATACACATCTGGATTCAGGACGTGCCAGTGCTCACAGGCAGTGCCTGTTGACATTGTCCAGGCTGTTCTGCTGGTTCATTTTGTAGTCTTGGTTGGGTTTATGAGGGCAGGAAGGTGTCCTGGATAAAAACTGGCACTTCCCTGGAACAGGCAGTGGAGGCACCACCTCAGAACTGTACCAGGGGAAGGAGCACCTGCTGATTCTGAGACCAAAGCTAGAGACCACTGACTGTTTGGGGTCATTTTGGAATCACTTTTTCCTACAAGGGGAATAGGAGAATTCATGAAGGAATTAATTGAGCTAGGTTCAGGAAGCCAGTCACCTCTGCTGCTTCCTCAGACCACCGCAGTGGTATTGGTTGTGATCCAAACTCTTCAAAACTGTGATAGGTCTTAAGATAGAAATTGTCTCTAAGAGTGGGGAGTTGCAGATCTTTGGGCGTGATCCAGAGGTTATGGGAAAGAAACACTATCAGGAATGGGTGATGTGTGAGTGAGAAGTGTCTGCTGACACCCAGGTGAATTCTTTTCAAGAAGAGTTTGGGGATGGAGGTCTGGGATATGGCAATTCCCTGGGCTTTAGGAAGGGGTAGGAAGCACTCCTCTTTTGTGACCTTTTTTTGCACTACTAAATGTGGATACTTTGGGATAAAAGACAGTCTGATGTGTCCATGCCTTCATCCCTAAATCAAGTGAGTACTGAAGGCTCAGGGACACACTGTGATTGTTCAGTTGTTTACAGGGAAACAGCACAACCTATTTCAGGGAAAGTGGAAGAAACAAGAAAATATTCTGTCCTGAGAGACCAACCCACCATCCTCTGTAACAATCCCCTCCATGGAGTCTGAATCTGCCTCATTCCCAGCTGAAACAGCCACGGTTGCTGCCTGCTTTCCCCAAATCGTGGCGACGGTGAATTAGGATAAGGGAAGCAGATGATACATTTAAGTGAGTCACGGAAGTGTGGGCAACTGGGCCCTACAGTAATTTAAAAATAAGTGTGTATGGGATGAGATTAGCAAATCTGACAGTGCTCAGCTAAGCAGAAGGATCTGCCAATTGCAAGCAGCCCATTCCCAATAAGACCTTCCAGTGCAGCCGCAGGCTCCTGTTACGTGTGGGGAAAAAACCAGCACGTGGCTACTTTGATTGATTTTTGAACAGGAATAGCAGAAACAAATGTAATACAGACTGAGAGGAATATGTATTCCTCTGGGTTTTTTCCCTTTCTAGGAGACTGGGCACTGCCAGAGGAGAAAAAAACCCACTTGATTGCAGTATTCTGGCAGCTGATCTTCCCGGATGCCATCCAGTTGTATATTGGCATGCTGATTGAAAAAAGACCAACCAAAAAAGGGTTTAAAATATGATCAGGGCAAAAAGAGTTGGAAAATAACAGTGTAGGGGTGCAAACATCAATGAGCAGGAGCCTGGTGGGGATTCTACCCAGGGTTTACTCCTCTTTGGAGGCTCTGCTTGGCTCTCCTCTGCTCCAGATGAGTCATGGACACTGTTACTGCAGCAACGCTGCTGCCAAGGAGGGGGATAAAGCTGTTGCCATGGTGCTGGATGGGCAGGAATTCTGCAGGAGTAGAAACACTTAATAATTAACTTGCAGACAAACGCGGCTTCAGATTTGCCCGCGTGCTCCAGGGAAGGTGTCCAGGCTCCCGGGTGACTGCTGCCTGTTCCCAACAGCCTTCCCAGGGAACAGCCAGTGGCCATGGGCCGAGGGAGGCGAAGCTGGGCTGTGGGAAGCTGTGCCTGCTTCCATCAGTTTGTGTTTTGCATGCTGGTGCTCGGAGCTGGGAAGTTGTGGGACGGGTTAGGAACTGGGGTGGCTGATGTGTCAGAGCCTGAAATCACGGTGTAATTGCAGGACATCTCCCTGAGGAATGCTAAACATCAGGGCTTAAGGCAAGGGCTGGGTTTAAATTCCTGTCCCGTCTTCTTGGCTACTGTTAAAGACACAAAAGAAGATTTTGTGCAGTTCTTGCAGTATTTGGGCAAACACAGTCTTGTGTTTTCTTGTGGTAGTAAAAAGCTGGAGCCTTTAGCTTGTTCCTCCTGACAGTGTGAGTGCTGGTGTCAGTTTTTCCTTGTGCTGTGTTGATAAGGAAGGGAAAATCCCTGCCAAATGCCAGAGATGCTTCGAACACTGTCCTCTCTCTGAATGCCCATTTATAGAATTGTAGAAACTCAGAGTGTTTCAGGCTTGAGAGGGACCTTAAAGGTCATCTGGTCCCATCCCCTCTGCCATGCAGGGACACCTCCCACTAGATCAGGTTTCTCCAAGCCCCATCCAACCTGGCCTTGAGCACTTCCAGGGATGGGGCATCCACAAATTCTCTGGCATTCCTTTCAGCATTCACCATATGGGGTTGTTGGAGAGCAGGAAAACTGTCCAGGGAGAACATTTAACACCTCTGTTCCTTGTACCGAGTTTACTTGGACAGTTCTCCAAGTTATGGAGATTCGGAAGGATAAAAGGCTTCTAGGAAAGTGCTGGTGCCAGGTGTTCATGCCCAGGAGCTCAGAAGTCTCTCAAAGTGGTCCTGGATTGCTTAGACCTGTGCTGTGGTCGGGTTGGCATGGGCAGGTCTGAGCTCTGAGCACTTGTAACTTGTTTTTATGTAGTCAATGACTAAGCCTCAGTATGGATGGATTTGTTGGAATTTCAGAAATAAGAAAGACAGAAATAAGTGATTAGCTCAGATTAACAGCAGGAATTAGTAGCTGAGAAAGTGCTTCGAATTAGAATGTCAAAGTACTATTTTCACCTTGGAACCTCCAAAACCAGTCTCCTACATGAAACAGATGTGCTGTTGTTTGAAAGCTGACCTTACTTGTCCACATAGAGCATTTCTTTAGATTTCTCAGGGTAAAGGAAGTTATTGGAGCTGCTTTCAATCCGTGCTGTATGTGCTCCTTCCCCAGGGAGGAGGATGATTCCTATGCCAGGAGCTGGCTCAAGGCACAGGGAGGCTGAAGGCCAAAACTGTGGAGTTTTTAGTAGTGGAATCCTCATCCCTGGAAGTGTTCAAAAGACCTGTGGATGTGGCACCTGGGACATGGTTTAGTGGTGAACACAGCAGTGCTGGGTTAATGGCTGGACTTGATCATCTTAGAGGGCTTTTCCAGCCTTAATGTTTCTGTAATTCCATGACTTTCTCTCAAAGATACTCAAAGCAGGGAAGGGCTCTGCTCCCTGCTTTCCTACCACAGGGAAAGGCTTCAACATCATTTTCAGTGCTGAAGAAAACAAGCCCTGGTGTGGAACGAGCATCAGTGGAGAGAAGAGGCCACCCCTTGTCTGCAGAGCAGGGAAGTGGCACAGGGGGGACACTCCTGTTCCAGTTAAGTGCAGTCGGCTTAGTGCTCTCAAAGCTGCTTAGCCCTTGCATTCTGCCACAGGGCAGTTTTAAAAACAGGCAAAGCCTCTTACACTGGAAAGGCTGGGATTTGGTGGAGGCGCTGACTAGTCTCAATGCCCTGGGGGGAAATGGATGCAGAAGTTGCTGGCACAGGGTTGGGAAAAAGGTGATGACCTCCTTGTGTTGGGGGAGAGAATTCTTTCCCCTGTCCTGTCTGAGCAGGGCAGTGTGAGCCTCCAGAAGTGAGATTGTCTTCAGAGACATCAGTTTTGAATTAAAACGGGCAGCAGTGGAGATGCATTTGGGCTGCTCTCACTGCTGGTGTGGCCTCCAGAGAACAGCCAGAAATTCCTGGTATTTCAGAGCAGCCCTCATTTAAATTTGCTTCCCCCTGCAGATTATTTGTGCACTCCAGAGGAAAATGTTTACAAGATAGACTTCACCAGGTTCAAAATCCGGGACATGGAATCTGGCACAGTCTTGTTTGAAATCACCAAGCCAGCAGCTTCAGGTGAGTGCACACACAAAATAAGGTTTCCATGAACAAATGCTAGTGTCTGCATCCTTTTTCCTTTTCCCACCCCTTTTATTCCGTGTGTTTCCCAAAAATAGGAGAATGTCTCAATTGCAGGAGAGCTGGAGCAGGAATGTTTTTCAGGTGTCTCTTTGTACCAACAGGGTGAGCAGAGCTGGCTGCTGCTGTGCTCTTACTGTTGCCATCTGTGACGGGAAGGGACAGATGGATGTTGTAAACAGGAGCAGAGGAGGAGGAGGAGGAAGAGATCACTGGGTGGTTGTTCCTTGGCTGTTCATCAGCTTGTGCCCCCTGCACATAGTTTAGCTGTTTAGTTTAACATCTCTCACTGAGGAGTCAAGAAGATGGTATTTCCAAAAGGGAGAAACTGCCAACAGGCAAATTAAACAAACTGAACATTTGCCTTTTTTTTTTGTTTAATTAATTTTTAGGTGTTACTTGTAAGCATCCAAGTGTTGCCTGTTGCCAGTGGTGATAAAAACCCAGGGCAACTGCTCTTTTCCTGGCCAAGCACTTTTAACCCTTCCCAACCGACCTCCCTGCAGGTGACAGGAAGTTTTCTGTAGCTTGTAGGTAGCAAACCAAGCATCCTAAGGGGAAATGGCTTCTTCAGAGTCACCCTGCAGTCCTGATGTGAGGCAGGAGCAGTTGGTGAGGAATAAAAATCCAGAAGATCAGAAATGACTCAAACCAAAGGCCCATCTTGCAACATTCCACCTCTGAGTGACCAGTGGTGGACACCTCAGGACAGGAGGAGTGTGAGTTCAGCATCAGAGTGGTTTCCTGGCTTGTGTGGCTTGAGAACACCATCACAAGTGTTTTCCCTGAGTTTCTGGTTCTCAGGCAGCTCTGACAGAGTTTTCTTTGGGCTTTGGCAGAGCGGGAGCACAATGACAGGAAGGACGTGGACCCCAACGCCGGACGCTTCGTGCGCTATCAGTTCACCCCAGCCTTTCTCAGACTGCGGCAAGTGGGAGCCACGTGAGTAACTCCCCTCTGCTCCTTGGCCTAGCACAGGAGACAACTGAAATCTTGGGAAAAAACCCCATCTCTTCCATGTTGGCTAGATGGGACATTAAGAATAAATTCTTGGCTGTGAGGGTGGTGAGATCTTGGCAGAGGTTGCCCAGAGAAGCTGTGGCTGCCCCTGGATCCCTGAAAATGTTTAAGGCCAAGTTGGATGGGGCTTGGAACAACCTGGAAGAGTGGAAGGTGTCCCTGCCCATGGCAAGGGATGGAACTGGATGAGCTTTAAGGTGTTTATCTAATGCTGTGTTGTGTCCCTGTAGAACGCTTTAAGGAAAAGAGGAAACAATAATTTGATTAGTGCCATTGTTTTATGTTTTTGGCTTTTTTTCTTTTTCAGAGCTCTCTTCTGCCTTTCAGGAATGGTGCAAATCTTATTTAAGCATGAAAGCTCACATCAGTCTTACCCTTCTTTTTCAGGGTGGAATTCACAGTAGGGGACAAACCCATTAATAATTTCCGTATGATTGAGAGGCACTACTTCCGTGACCAGCTGCTGAAAAGTTTTGATTTTGAATTTGGCTTCTGCATCCCCAGCAGTAAAAATACTTGTGAGCACATCTATGAATTCCCCCAGCTCTCGGAGGATCTCAGTAAGCTCTTCATTATAAACTTTCATTTCTGAGTTGTCACACCACGATGTTCATCTGAGGTGGTTTGGAGGAGCCCTTTCTTAAAAACTGTCTCTAGAGAGTGGGTTGGGCAGAATAATTCATACTTTTATATCTGTGTTAACACTGATTTTGTTTTCTAGTAGGATGTATCTCATCACACACCAGGCAGTTGCTTGGGTTTGTTTTTTTTTTTTTTAATTCATAAAAGGGAAGCTTTGGTATCAGGGAGGAAAAAAAGATAATTGTGTTATAAAACAACCAAAAAATAAGATTAAAAAGACATCCAATAAATGGATAACTTAAATGTTATGATCTGTTTTAATGTTTGATGTGCTATTATTGCGAACTTGAGAGGTTTTAGTGTGAACATAACTTTTATTTTCTCTCCTCTCTCCCAAGACACAATAGCACAAGCACTAAATCTCTGTGATGTTACTCTTTACAACCCCTAATTGTGTGTGTCAGCACTAATATTACAGTCTGTGGAAAATATGGTGAGGCACTGCTGTGAGGCCACAACAAATTTAGTTTGAATTTGCTGTTTTATCACTATTTTTAAAAACAAAACAAAAAACCCCCAACCCAAAATGTAATGAGTTCTTGTTCTGAGGTCCCCTCTATACGGTGCCTTAATATATTTGGATTATGAACATTTTTCGTCCCTGAAAGTGTTCAAATAAAGTATGGATGTGGCACGAGACTTAGTGAACATGGTAGTGCTGCATTAACTGTTGGATTTTAAGGCCTTAGAGGCCTTAAAGGGCCTTAAAGGCCCTAGAGGGCTTTTCCAACATAAAAATTCCATGATTAGGCTTGAATTGTTTAAAAGATACTAACACAGAATGTTTTGGGCAATTTCCCATTTGAGTTTTGGTTTTCCACCTGACTTTGCAGCTGCCTGAGTGACACTGCAAAGTGCCCGAGCACAGCGCGGAGCGTCGGCGTTAATTTTGTCGGGTTTTTTCTCTTTTTTTCCCCTCCACTTCCCCCTCGCAGTTCGAGAGATGATCCTGCATCCCTACGAGACACAGTCGGACAGTTTCTACTTTGTAGACAACAAGCTGGTGATGCACAACAAGGCAGATTATTCATACAGTGGAGGACCTTGAGCGCGGGCTGGAACGGCCGACCTGCGCTGGCCTCCCCTTCCCTCTGGAAGTCGTCAGGGATACCAACACCTCCAGCTCCGCTGCCTGCAGTGTCACCTGGACAAAGATCCACCAACCAAGGACTCTTTGCCACAGTAGGAGTTTCATGACATCTCTTTTGAGCTTTGAAGCAGACCCAGTTCTTCAGAACTTTTAAGCTAAAATGGTCTTTGGATCCCACTTCCCTAAGTTCTTTTAAGTGTCTGCTTTGCAAATGGCCTTGTGGGACCTGAGGGATTTTGCCCTAATTCTGTGAATTTATGTTCTTGCCCTCGAGTATCTTTTAGGATTGCTTTCCCAAAGAATGTAATCAGAGAAACCATGGGAGTGGATGGATGCAAAGACAGAGGTTTGGGTGGTTGTTTCTCTTTGTGAATGCTTCAAAGGCCAATTTAACTTGTCCAGCCAGTCGAAAATATCGAGCAAAACATCTCACAAAGGCAAGTTTCCTCTTTAGATTGGTTCTCTCCATGAGTATTTCATCCTTTAGTTTTGATCCTTCTGTGTAATGTTCTGTTTAACCTTGGAAACACCAAAACTGGCAATGAAGAGCAGTAGTTCAGTGACAGAGCTGTCTTGATTGGGTGTTTTTACATTTACATTCCTTTTACATTTCAGATGAAGGTAAAATGGCATTGTGGATCTGTGAACCTCCTTAAGAACATTCCATTAATTTCAGTATTTTGCAGAATAATCAGGAAAAATGGAAGGATTTTAGCTTTATTTAACATTTTTGCTTTATTTAACATTCAGCCTATTCATGCCACACATTTCCCATGTCTGTTTTCTTTCATCTCTGCTCGATACCAAGATAAGGGCTTCAGCACTGCTTGTTAGAACAACGTTTTAATTGTCTAGGGCAGCTGGGGAGTGTGGAATTTCCAATTTTCTGTTTGTATCTGCATTTAAAGAATGTTAAGACAGCGTTTTCCCTTTGTTAAAAATGTTTCTCATTGTATATTAATACAGGTGAAAATAAATCTAACAATCTACAACTTTAACACACTGTAAAAAATTTAGCAAAATATCTCTCTTCAGACTCTGGAAGAAGTTTAACACCAATTTAGCCCAAGAAATAACACCAAGAATAAACTAGTGTGGGGTGACCTGTTGTCATGAAACCCTTACTCTGAAGGTCAGTTCACTGATAATTAAGAAAAAAAAAAAAATAAAAGACAGTTGCAGTTTGTAGATATTTCTATAAATACTTGATGTCTCCATGTCTAATTCTGTGAGTTGAAGTGGAACATTCTATGTTAGCCTCAGCTAGGTGTAATAATTGTAATAATTTTTATAAAAATACCATTTCCAGTCGTGATGAGCATCTTTGTAGTCACAGCCTACGTCAGACAGGACTACAAACAATTCCAAGTGTAGCCTAAGGACAGGGAGGTTTTTGTGCTCTTGTTGGGGTTGTGGTCACTTTTCAATGTGTCACCATTTGTATTTGGCTTGGCTTTCTTGACTGCTGAGAGAAGAGGCAGTTTTTTAAAAAAACCAGTGATTTTAGGTTACAGCACAGTTTTTATTAAGCTTGGTAGCTACAAAAGTGTGTCAAGTTCACTGATTTTACACAAGTAGTAGCTTGTAGTAATTCTTATCACAGTGAGACTTGTATTTATCACTATTTTTTGTCTCCAGTGTATTAAATCATACAAGTAGCCTACGGCTGACTGATCAGTTTGAGAGATACAAAGAATTTCCTCATTATTTGTGCAGTGCTTTGAGCTACTGACCATTAATTTTATAGCACAATAATTACTGAAGATGAAAATAGTTTCAAAAATGTTTTCATTCCTCCCCTAACTTTTTTTTTATGCATCAGGGGTGTTAAGTCATATATCCAATGACATTTTGGAAGTTTTAAGTATTTCTGAGTTTTGTTTCAATTTGCAGGAGAAAATATGTTGATTTTAAAGACAAAAGAGAGTGTGTACCCCTGTAAAGGGTATTTTTAGGGGGTGTTTTTCACCTGCTGTTCATAACAATCACTTCTGTGCATAAGATTTTTAAAAGACTTTTAGGAATGGAATTTGTTCAGAATTGCCAGTCATCTATTTAATATGTTTTGGTGAGATCAGTTGTACTTTGGTGTGGACTCTTAGGTCATTTTATGGAGTTTCCTCTGAAATAGTCATGTTCTACTCCTTTTTTATGCTACATTCTTCCAAGACTTACAAAAAAAAGAGTGATTCCATAAAAATATTACTGTAATCAAGGGAAATTTGAGTGGTAGACATGCCCCTTATAAAAGAACCAAGAGAAAATCACCACGTTCCCAGGAATGCAGAGTGTGGATGGACTTTCTGACATTGTTTTAGGGTAGGTTTGAGGTTAAACACAAGAGGATGAATTATCAGCTGCTCCTCTCCTGAAATCTTTCGTAATTCAGATTATATGTGTAATAATTCCAGGCTACCAAAATTTAGTGTGACTCGTATAGAAGATATTTTATTGAGTGAGTTTGTTGCCTGATATTATTAGGAATATTTTAAGCCAGAAATAAAATTTTCAATGAAATAATTTTCAACCTATTTTAGCTTTAGCTTTTCAGTTGGGACAATTTTTCTCTTATTAAAAACCCCCAGAGTTTGCCACAAGTCACAAATTCTGATTCTTAAACCAAGGCAAACAACCGAACTTTCTGTGGGAAGTGAAGGTGCTTTTTTCTGTGTCCCACTGGAGCAGTTATCGCTGTTATCTCTTTGTTTCACTTGGAAACTCTTTGTTTGCATTTCCTTAAGGTCATCCACATCCACAATCTTTACAAACACGTGGGAATCACTGTCCAGGGGAGAGGTTCTGTTCATTTTCCACCTGCTCGTGCAGTATCACGTGTGCTGTTGACATGAGACACATAAACAGCACTAAAAGAATGCTTCTTCAAAATCTTTGGCTGTAGAGTTGATGTTCTAATGCCACTTCTGTGCTTGTTTTGCATTAAAAACCACCTTCACAATTTGGTGTTAAAGACCACGCTTTGTGCAGCAATTATTTCAACTTCCTTCTGAAAGGGAGCTGAGAGTTTGCAGCTCAGTTGTGAAACCCACATTTTTTTCCCTTAAACTGGCAGCTGATTCTTCTTATAAGCCAGCTGAGAATCAAGTCTTTGCAGCATTATTGTTCACAGAGGAATTTGTTAATCTTCTTGACTAGCTATTATTTTGTATTTTAACTTTCATCATTATTGGCATTATTGGGTTTACTTTGGAAGTGCATTGCAAAATCACCCAATATTGGCTCTGGAAAAAAAAGAATTGTTGTATTTTCTTCCTTGATCTCATTTTCAACATGACTTTAATTAGCACTACAGCTCTGTTTTAACAAGCCAGCCTGGCAATTTGGGATCTGACTTGCTGAAAGTGAAAGAAAACATCCAAGAGCTAACTAAGATTATCTGCTAATAATGCCCAGCTGTTTCCTGTCATAAAACAGGATTAAGAGTGTGCTTTACACAGTGACTTAATCTTGGAAAAAGAAACTGCGTTTCTCTGAGTGCTAATAGTGACATAATTTTTCTGAGAGACAGGGAAGTTACAGCTCAACACATCTTTTCAGGGAAATTATAATTTGACACATTTTTTCACTTTGTCAGTCTTGGATTCCTTTAATAGTCAGGGATTTTAAGAAAAGCAGCAACACATTGCTGGTGAGCTGCATGCTCTAATAACTCACGCTTCCGTGGCAGGGAGAGAACCATTTCTTTTTAGAATTAACACATCAGCTGTGGTTTAAAATCTAGAGACTTTGCTCTCAGATCAGTGGCAAAAGCCAAAATTGTTTCTGTGAATTATCTGCTATGTGGTGACATTTCTGAAATAACTGAATGATCCACCCTTCCTGACTCAGAAGAATTTATTTATTTATTTATTTATTTTAATGTAGAAGGTCTCTCCAGGGTTGGAAACAATCTGCTGGGGTTTCGTTCTTGCTCATAATCTCTCTCTATGTCTTGTTTTTTTGAGCAGATCAGTGAGATGCTCTATTTTCCACCTCTGTCCTCAGAGTTTCATTCCAAAATCTTGTGTAGAGTATCACAGTGGTGGCTGGCTGTGTGTGAAACATGCAGGCTAGCAACTTTCAAATCTCTCCAGTTTGAGAAAAAACTGTTAATTGAGAAATAGTCCTACATCTCAACCCATAAAAAATAAAACCCAATCTTCATGACAAAAGCTGAAGGGAACTTTTAGTCATGCAAAAACTGGGGCTATTTAAGGTAAGAAGATGCTAATATCCAACTGTCATATTTAATAAGTATTACAAAAATGCTCTATTAATTATTCATAACCTGGAAAAGATGGTTAACAGCTCAGGTTTAATTAGATCTGGTTAGGAAGGAAACCATAGAAATCACTGCTGTCGTCTGGGGCTGCGGGGGAGCAGCTGGAACTGTGTGTGTGGCACAAAAGCTGGGCAGGTTTTGTGTGTTTGAGGGGGAAAAGTGAGGAAAAGGAGGACAAGGACAGGAAAAGAATTAATTTCAGCTATTTGGACCCATAAGGCCATGGTGAGTGACTCAATTTCCTCCTGAGTCTGAGGCACCCGGGAGCTCCTGCTCGTGGTTCTGCTCTCTACCCCCAGCATAAGCACTGCCTAAATTTATAGAGGCTTTTCAATGTTAATGTTAAATACCATTGAGAGTTCATGTCATTTTCTACACATGGAAATATCTGAAGTGTTTGAGGAGTGTGATGCTCCAGGTCTCACCTTGCAGCTCAGTTGTTTTGCCCATCACAGGTCAGTGGGTGAAATGGTGTTTGTGTGTCTGCAGCCCCCCAAAAACCCCCTGTGCTCCTGCCTGCTCTGGTGTCTGCTTGTATCTTAATACACCCAGCAAACCTGTTTGAATGTGACTTTTTTTTTTTCTTTTTTTGGCATAGAAGCAGAATTGTCTGTATTAAAATGTATTTATAAAAAAAAAAAAATCTATTTTTTGTGGAAGGAAAGTAGGATTCTGGTTACTATACCACTGGGAAAATGTTAGAAGCATTTTTACCGAGTTAATTTCTAATTCTTTGTACCTTGGTAGTGATTTGTTTGCTAGGAGAACATCCACTGTGGCCCATCCTGTGGCAATGCAATGCACTGTCATGCAGAGAATCTGGTTTTCAGAAAACTGGGAGTCTTTTGTTTCCTTTTTGGGACAGGAGGAAACTGAGATCACCAGGAATAGAAGGAACCTTGGCACGGAATCCGTTCTGTGGCTTTGGCTTCAGTCTGTTTGACTTTTTGCAGATTAAGCAGAGAGAGAAAAGATTGAGACTTCAGGATAAAAAAAAAAAAAAGAAAATTAGATGCTACAATTTAGTCTTCCTGTAGGAGAAGGAGAGTCCTTAAATTAATTTATACAAGGATTAAATAGGGACTGCACTTGCTTCAATTGATTTAATATCGGCAGCTTAGTCATCAATGTGCATCCTAGGGAATATGCTTAACTTTTTCCATTACCTTGGAAAATGGTTCAAAAGCATGTCACTTCCATTAGCAAGTGTTTCTTCTCCTGTAACAAATTGCAAAATGTAAAAAAAAAAAAAAAAAAAAAAAAGGAAATAAATTATTGATCCTGGAAACGAGGGTGGTTGTCTATTTTATTTCAATATTTCTATGGAAAAGCATTCAAACTTTCATTTCAGGTCTCTTCCATCAATATTCAAACTCCAGTTTTTGTGCAAATGTGTGTAAGCAGCTTTATTTTTTGGTGATTGATGGAAAAACTCTGCAGTGGTTTGGGTGGTTCTATGGGTAAAACCATCACATTAAAAGTGTTCAAGTGGGATTTAACTTTCAGATTGGGAAAATGTCTTGGAGAGTAATTCAAATAAATGGGTATCAATTACATTAATGGGACTTGGGAGTTGCACAGATCACAGCTGTGTATCAGGCTGTGATTTTAAAAAATCTTGAAAGTTTGAAAAGTCAATTTGAAAAAGCGAAAAGTTTGAGAATTTGAAAAATAAATTTGTAAAAATGAAAAATGTGACAAATTAGTTTCGAAGTACATTAACAGAACCTTGGGGTTCCCTGGATCACTCTTATGCACCAGGCTGTGCTTCTGAAGGATTTCTGGCTGCACTTTGGAGAATCAAATTTTGAAATTAATGTGAAAATCGCTGTCTCTGCCTCATTGACTAAAACTGAACCAGCTGCTCAGGCTGAAGTGAGTTTTACTGTGGTAATTCCATCTTTATGGCTTTGATATTTTATTCAGAAATTTCTGGGACTATTTCTGTATTTCTCTGGGGGCAGAACAACTCTCAGAGGAAAAGAAGTAGGATGTTTTTGTTTGAAAATATCTTCCATAACTCATTTTGATTCCACAGAATTCCTGGTGACTCCTCACTAACACAATACCCTGTGGGACATCGTCTGGAATTTGAGGAAGGAATTTTTTAATACAAGGGTTTACCCTTTAGGATTGTGGCTTGGAGCTGCACAAGCACCAGGACTGAGCTCTGGAACAGGGTGGTTGCCTGAGAACAGGTCTGTAAATGTCACTTTTTCAGCTGTCACTGGTCTGGACTCTGAGGGTGGCACCAGTTCTCTTACAGAGCTCCTGGCTCTGCCTGTGCCTGTTCTCTCCTGATTGAGCTTCCTCTCAAAATTACCTGAGCAACTGGACGCATCAGGTGTCTTGGAATTCTTGCAAGGATTGGATGCTGATTTCGCTGAATACCTAAAAAAAAGGAGCAAAATCAGAGCTAATAACTAATAAAGCAGGTTAAACAATCTCTTTGATTTTGATGCTCGGGTATGATTACCTGGACTTGCTTAGAAATCTTCTGAGATTGAAAAGAACCTTAAAAAAAAACCAACCTGGATTTTATTCCCATGAAAACTCCCTGGTGTTAAATGTCTGCCAAAAATACACTGCATTACCAATGGGTTTTTTTACCCCCACCTCTTTAGCTGGTTTGTCAGCCTCATTTATTAATAAATATGCCTGATCATTCTGGAGATGTTCTCTGCTTCTCCTCAGATCCTTATTTCCTATGGCATTTATCAGCTGCTGAGTTATTGTGGCAAATCTTGTGTTCACCCCATGTTTCTATTTTATTTGTCATTGTTCAAGGGCATTCATCTATCTCTGACTTGTGTTCCCTTAACATTTTTCACCTGTAGGAAGAACACTTCTCAGTGATAAAGTATTCCAAATTTCCCAATTTCCCCCTCTAACACAATGTATCTTACTTTAAAGATAATTTTAGAGATTACTGAAATCTCTCATTGCATGCTAAGATAACCCAAAAGTATTTATTCTCCCTATTTAAGCCCACAAAATAGAGCAATTGCTTTACAGAGATGATTTTTTTTCCCCTTCACCAGTGCTGTATAAGAACTTAAAATAGGAGGTGAAATCATCCTGGATAATGTATTTTAATTAAAACTACAAAGAGAATTTAGGTAGGTAGAGCATAATTGCAGTTGGATGATTCCCAGCCATTATTTTGAAAACTGACTTGGGACCTTATATAACAAAGGCCTGTTTTATTTAATAATAATTTAATTATTCTATTGGAGGGCGTAAACCATGTTAATGAAGCTGCATATGAAAGTGATCTGTAGCAAGAAATGAAAACAGACAGGGAAGTTACAAACAGCAATAGAGAAAACACGTAATTAAATTTACTTTATGAAAGGAAGATAACACAGAGAGGAGAGAAAAGTTCCAAACACCTTCAGTTCTTCCTTTCCTGTGGCATGACAGGATAAATCAGAAGAGGGGAATGGAAATTGAGATTAGATTAGATGAGATATGAGGAAGAAATTCTTCCATGTGAGGGTGGCGAGGCCCTGGCACAGGTTACCCAGAGAACTACATGTGCCAGACCTGAAAGCTAGAAATATTTAGAATCTATTTTGGTTAAAAAACCCCAACAAAAACAAACACCAAACCCAAAACTCCAACCCAGACTTTGTTTTTTTCATTACTGATGTGAAGGGCACAGTGCACCAGTGTTGTGCCAGTGTTCCTCTGTTCACTGGCATTCGACTGAGGTTGAAAATCATGTTTTTTATTTCCCATATGCATACCTTACCATCCTGATCTGTAATTAAGTGTCTAATTAAACCTGCTGCCTGCTTTGATGTCTGCACAGGTTCATAAGTCAGGAGAACAGAGGGTTCACTGTAACCCTTAAAATTAAAGTGTGCACAGAGACCTTGGATGCAAGTTCAGAGGAATAAAACTCTGTCCCAGACATGCCAAGGCTTTTCAGCACTGAGATGTCAGATTTTAAGGGTATTTCACCTCTGGAATTCATCAGCTGGCATTGCTCATAACCTGAATTTGAAATAACAGTGCAGAAATGCCAGCTGACAAACAGGGCTATGCTTCCTGTGGCTGTGTGGCAAGAGATGCTTGGAGGAAGCACAAGCACAAGTGTCACCACTCAGATAACTTTAAGAACTATTATTTCAGCCAATGTTTAAATTTCTGTGACATATGTTAAAATGAGAAAGATGATTTCCAGCCAAAACAAAAATTTGCACTTTTTAATGCCTTTACTGCTAAATAATCATTGCAGTTTTCTCCTTAGATTAACAGAGTATTTGGTAGAAAATATTTTTTCTGCATGTTTTACAGGTTTTTTTTATGTTCTAAAGTTGGTCTAGAGGGAAAGGCAAGTAAAATAAATGCCTTCAGAGATCGTTCAGGCCTGGTGCCTCCAGCAGGCCCAAACACGCTGGGCTTATTCATGTGGTTGAAATTAAATTCTTCAGCAGCTTCTTGGACGAGCAAGATCTTGAATTCTACGTTCATCCAAATGATGTGAATTCCCTTCTCCAGTGTTTTTTTGTGAGTGATGTGCTTCTACCTGAACTCTCAGTGGGTTTTTTTCCCTCATCCACCCGGCCTGGGCTGCTGCTTGCTGGAATGAATTTCCTGGTGCCGATGGCGTGAGCAAGGAATTAATTCATGTGACTAATGAGGGCCTTTGCTGCACAGCCAGGCCTTATTGGTTTTGTCAGGAATAAATCTTTAATGGTTTCGCTGGCCTCTCATGTGCCCAGGTCACAACTGGATCGATCCAGAGCAGGATCCTCCCGTTCATCCAAGCAGCAAAATGGCTCCGGGGTCAACTTATTGTGGCCTTTCAGCGTCTAAAGGGCCTCTGAAAGGGCTGGGGTGGGGTTTTGAGAAGTCAGGACAAGGGGAAATGGCTTCAAACTGAGAAAGGAGAGGTTTAGATGGGATATGAGGAAGGGATTCTTGGCTGTGAGGGTGGTGAAGCACATGGAAGTTGTGGCTCAACGTCGGGCTTTGAGCGACCCGGCCTAGTGGAAGGTGTTGGAACAAAATGGTCTTGAAGGTCCCTTCCCACCCAAACCACTCTGTGATTTTATGATTTAAAAAAAAGACAAAAAAAAAAAAATCATCAATTTCGTATTTCAGTCAGCGTTTTTTACGATGGTACCTAATACCTGGTATTTTTCATCAATGTTCTGCTTGAATGAGAGTCCCCAGGTGAAATAAGTCCCATGTGCATTAATGATCTTCCCACTGCTGTTAATTTTCAGTAATTTCAGTATTTTCCATGCAAACAAATATTCTTTGTGTGTGTTTGTTTCCTTGAACTAAAAAATTAGCCCTTTTGTGCTTCTAAGCAGACTGCATTTAAATTTTGTTTTATGATAACTCCATAATTCATTATTTTAATAGTCATCAATTCAATTTTTGCTGTGACCACAGATGGAAAATGATTCTTTAAGGCTTCCATTTACATCAATGCAGGGAGAGAATGCACAGTGATCCAGAGTTTTTTTTCCATTGCTGGGTGTTTTGGGTTTGTTTGTGTTAGACTGGAAATGGATTAGGAGGTCAGGAAAAGCTCATGTAAAAGTGTTTGCTGGTTTTGATATTTAATAGTCTAAACACAAACATTTACACTCAGATCTGGAAGTCTGAAGTACAAAAATGGAGCAGCAGCCCTGGTGAGCTAAATTCTGGAATCCAAATATTTATTCCAGTAGTTTAAATTTGTTTGAAAGTGCCAAAAAGTCGGTTGCACTTTTCAAGCTTTGTGTATGATAAAGCTGATGTGATATTTAGTGTTTTATCTGCTCCATAATTCCTGTTAATCACTGTTGGGTTTAAGTAGCTCAGTGCTGTGCCAGGGGTTTGAAGGATTGTGCAGAGAGAATTCTTCTCAGATAAGTTCCTATCTCAACAAAAGCAAATGAATGTTCAGGGGTGATGGTTTTATACCAAGAACAGACAAATATGGGAAGCAGAAGTCCTGTAATAATTTGGGCTCATGAGAAGAGACAATATAACATGGTTCCAATATAAATGGTTATTTGAATTTTTTGAAGTTTAAATGAAACATGCAATAGAAAAAAGGTTAAGTTAATAAATCCTAAACTTTAGAGTGCAAATTTTTCCTAATCATATGTTGGAGAGGGCAGCAGTGAGTGCTTTCTTCTGTTTGGTAATAAGATATTTTTATGGTAATTACAGTTAAGGTTATTTTTTCTCCTAGACAGGTTTGCCTAATCTGTTAGGAAGAGGCTGATTAAGCAGACAGCATTAGCCTTGGACTGGGGAAACTTCATTCTTTCCTTTCTTTCTCCCCTGTTTTCAGAGTGCTTAAAATGGAATTTAATGCAAATGTATCTGAAATAGATTTGCAATGTGTGCAAAATACTGATTTTATGGTAGGTACAAAATAAGGTGTCACCAGCTCTAAGAAAATGTTTATGTGCCATCAGTATGTCAAGTTATTTCAAAAGTCAAAAATAAGGATTGCACAAGCTGAGGGTTATTCTTGTATATAAACTTAAATAAAAGTAGCTAAATAAACATAATTTCAAACTTTTAAAAATAGGTGTTCTGGAATTGTAATTTATAGTATAAGTGTTTCCTCACGAACCCATATTTCAATCAGCTGGTTTTGTGTCTACCAGAATCACTAATGCTAAACTGAAGCAAGGCAATAAAACTTCATATGTAGGAGTCTGAAGTGGAGCAGGAAGGGAAATTCAAACCCAGACAATTTATATTAGTTAATAACTTGCAGTATTGTTTGTTTGTTTACCTTAAACAGAACTCTTTTCTAATAAAAAGTTATTACAGGACTTTTCTTATAACTTCTGTGAAATGTCCAACCATTAATTTAATTCCATTAAATATGGAATGCATCAGAGAAAATACTTCAAGGAGCTTTGAATAAATAACTTTATAAAGGGAGGACAAACCTCTCGTGTGGATGCAAGAAACTCAAGAAAGCACAGGAGAAAACATGTTGAAGTCTTTTTCCCCTTTTGTTCTTTATGTCTGATCATTCTTCAAAGACTCATAAACAAGAAAAAATATAGAATAAAGTCTGACACTTCGATTTCTTCTCTATTTCTTCCTCCCCCTGCAGCTTGTGATCATGTGTGTGGTCACAAGCATGGAATATATTGGTACCTCTGAGGGAATGGCCGAGCCTGAGGCCACAGAGGACATGAGTGACACACAGGAATTAACAAATCATGGATGGGTTGTTAAGCCCATAAATTATAAATCTTTGACACAGAAAAAGCACTTTTGCTTTCCTCGCTTTCAAATCTGTGAATTTGGAGTTGCACAGATATTTAGCTCAGCTCGGTAATGTTGTCCAGACTCCTACTGTCAGTTTTGATGGATCTTTTCACATGCCATGGATTTGCTTTAATCATAAATATTTTATTACATTTTTGCTGTATTTTTAGGACTATAAGCCATCCCACAGCACTTCCTCTGGTGTGTTCTCACGCATTTTCTTGTTGTCTCGCTCTACTAAATATAAAGTAGTGGGAATGCTGCTCATTCTGTCAGGAATATCTTACAAAGTCCTGTATTGTTCTGTGCCTGGCCATGGTGTGGTTCACTGTGTGCAACTAACGAGGGGAATTTGTAAGGAGTTTCAAAAGGATTTAAGAAGAATTTGGTGCAAATAGTGCTTGAAAGTCATGGAGAACTGAGCACCTCACTCCCTTGGGGTGCTGAAAATGTTTCAGAAAATCCGTGTGCCAACTCTTTGGTGTTTGCAGGGAAAAGCTTTGAAACTGAGAGAGTCTTATCCGGAAATTCCCTGAGGATGGAGCTGTGCAGAATTCCCACTGGCACTGGAGTGGCTGAAGTGTATTTGAGGAGTTTGGAGGGTCTGGACTCCTGGTCCTGCCCAGCACTGGGGGTCCTGGTCCAACGCTGGGATCTTCTGTTGAAGTCAGAGCTCGCAGACACAGAGCCGAGGGAACCAACCTCTCCATGAGCCAGACCTGTGTCTAATATTTGTAGAGAACATTATTTACCAATCATTATTTTTATTTTTGGCTTAAGAGTGGTGCTGACATATTTTAAGGCATCAGAGCAGCTGTGTGTTCAAGAGCCACAGGGGTACAAAACCAGTGCCTGAGCACAGGGCAGGGGCTGCTTTGGTTTTGCTTTTTCTCAATGCATGTCTGTATGAAAATGTATATTTATTTGTT
>VZTJ01000926.1:1249355-1301255 GCA_013397795.1 Orthonyx spaldingii | reverse complement strand
ATTTTTTTTTTTTTTTTTTTTTTTTTTTTTTTTAAAAAGAAAGGTACTTTGGGTAATATTATCCTTATAATAGTATGTACTTGGTAAGTATTTAGTTGTGAGTTGGTGACTCTTAAACTGGACTGAATAGATATATACACACACACATGTACATAGATTTTTATGTTTTCTATATATAGTGTTTGATAGATACAGTGTTTTATATGTTTTCTATATATAGTGTTATATATATATACACACACTGTTTATAAGTAGTATTTTATATGTACTGTGTGTTATATGTACATGTAATTTTCTGTTCATATACAGTGTTTTATGCACACATACTGTGCTTTAGATATATAATATATATTACACACAAATATATATACACATTGTTTTTTATGTATATACACACTGTGTTTTATTTCTATTTCTATTTCTATTTCTATTTCTATTTCTATTTCTATTTCTATTTCTATTTCTATTTCTATTTCTATTTCTATTTCTATTTCTATTTCTATTTCTATTTCTATTTCTATTTCTATTTCTATTTCTATACTGTTTAGCAACTTTATACTCACTACATGCTTTAGACTTATAATATTCACATTTATAACAATGTGTCATACTTAATTTTTCCCTGATTTCTTTATCCAGATGTGAGGACGGCCAAAAACTGATTCCCCCAGCACTAATGTGTTTGTATAACTCTCATCCTGCTGATTTTGTTTTCTCCCTGGAGAAGCTTGGCCAACCTGGCTGCATTTCTTCCGCTCTGTATTCTCTTTGCAGGAAGAGGAGTTGGAGTCAAGTGAGGATTTCTTGGTGGTTGCGTGAGGGATTACAAAGCTGCATCACATGTGTTCCTCCTAAGTCGCCTTTATCCGTCTGCCCCTAATCTGATTTTAAGTCTGGACTGGTAGGAAAGGTGAGGGTGTAGCTTTGGGCCTGGGTTTGGCATCAGTGGGAGCGGGCAGAGCTCCCACCTTGCAGTGAGACAGTGGCCAGTTAAACCTGTGTGTCTTTATTTAAAACAATTCCAGCTCACTGCTCCACCTTTGGGGATCCCTCCTTGCTTTTTCGTGGTGTAAAGCACCCAATCTGACTCAAATTTTGACCTCTTTGGTTTAGTTTGAGTTTACATAAACTGTGAATAGAGAGATCAGAGAATCCCAGAACGGTTTGGGTTGGAAAGGACTTTAAAGCTCATCTCATTCCATCCCCTGCCATGGGCAGGAACCCCTTCCACTGTCCCAGGTTGCTCCAAGCCCCATCCAACCCGGCCTTGGACATTCCAGGGATCCAGGGGCAGCCACAGCTTCTCTGGGAAACCTGTTATTCAAGACACTGATATTTTTAGGGCTTGTAGACTATTTTCCATAGTGCTGTTAAATTCCTATTCCAGTTTACTCCGGGTTTAGATTGCATCGCTTAAAGTAAAATTGGTTTATTCTGCTTTACTCCATTTTTCTAATTTTTTATTCCGTCTTTGTGGAAAATCAGAGAGAGAAGGGTGTTCCCGAAAACCTGGCCTAAGTTTAGTTCACAGTAGGAACCTACTGCAAGGTTTGGTTCAGCATCACAATAAACCCTGCTGGAGGTGTCAGACACAGCAGGAAGTTAAAACACAGATGCTCTCTGGATTTGGCCACCTGCAACTTCTCTCTTCTTTTTTATTACCATTTTAAAAAATCTTCCTTTAATGGCTTAATAATTCATGTTAATGCTCAGTTTATGTGGCAAAAGATAAGAGGCATGAATGGGAATGAGCTCCAGCCAAGTAAAAATTCTACTAAATAGTTTTGTTCTTTTTTATTAAAAAAGCAGAGTTTAAAATTTCTTTTTAAATACAGTAAAACTTAGATATTTTCCACTGAAGTATATTTGTTCCTTTGGTTTAGTCTGTCAGCAGCTTGTCCTCTGTCTTCTAATACTTGCAGAATTTTCAATTCACGTTTACCAAAACCCAGAACTTCTTTCAAGGGGACTATAAATGTTTTAATGGGTAGGTTTTATATTTGGAGTGGTCTGTGGTGGATGATGCTGCCATCAGTAGCTCCAAGAAATAAGTTAAATTGTTGTGTGCTGTTAGTTCTGTGTTCATTTGTAAGCAGCTTTCATAAAAGAAAAAAAAAAAGAAAAGAAAAAAAAGGTCAATAATTTGTTTTCCTCTTATTTCTGGAAGGTGAAGAAGATGAGTGGCTTGATAAAATGGTGTTGACAAGTTCAGCTGTTAACACTATTATCTTTAAATAATATTCAAATATTTTTCTTTTTTTTTTTTTTTTTTTTTTTTTTTTTTTTTTTTTATATTGTTCNAAAAAAAAAAAACAAAAACCAAATCCTTATTGCCATGGACACAGTCGGAGCTGCCATCGATCAGGGATGGTCAGGACAGGCGGTGCCGGGGCGTGGTTCACATCAGGGCGATGGGTTTGGAGCCGGGGTTGCTCAGGTAGGAGGGGGACACCGTGTCCAGCTCCATGAAGGCCGAGTACAGAGTGGTGAGCTGCAGGTCGGGCACGGTGCCGTGCGGGGTTCCCGTGGGGATGGGGACGCTGCTGCCGCTCTCCAGCTGGCAGTGCGAGGGAAAACACTGCGAGGACATCGGCGATGATGAAATGAGGACAAGGGGGTCCACGGCGAGGCTGTCGTCCTTCAGCTCCTCCCAAAGATTCACTGCGAAAAAAAAAAAAAAAAACAACCAAAAAACCAGATTGTTCAGCTTGCTTTATGTTTGCTCTCCATGTGTTTATTTATATTTGCTTTTTAGATCATTGTGCTGCAGGAGGTGTTGGTTATTAAACAATTGTGTGTAGGTGATCCTAATCTCGTGGAACTGAGGAAGGGAAAAGGTTGTTTAGGTGGTGTGCTGGCTTAGGGCAAATTTTGGGAGGGGACCGCCAGAAAACCTCAGCAACCCCTCCTCCAGCTGGTCCTGCAAAAAGATTTCCTTCGAGGAAAGTGGAAAAAACCTGTATATTAATCGTTTTTTGTTTATTAAACATCACTCTAGGACAGATGATTATTATTTGTCTGTCTCCATGATGAATTTAAATGTGGGAGAAAACAGCGTTAATTGAAGAAAATTCTTTCACTTGACAATTCTGTTAGAAATATGTATTTGTGAAGAATATAAAAAGCCACCTCAGAAAATATAATTGGGTATAGATCTTATTAATGCCTTGGGAAGAGGGAAAGAGCATCCTTTGGAGCAGAGATGTGGAAGGGGTTGGAATCAATATTGATCAAGAAAAATATTAACATATTAATTCAATCAAATTTATTTCTCTTGGTGCCTTTCACACGACAATTCTCTTGTAAGGATGGCATCAAATAGTTGTGCTTGAGTAGCTTTTCGTTGAAAACAGGTCTGAATTTAAAGAATACATTCTAAATACTGTATTACAGTGTTTAATACCAGCAATTGTAGCCAAGGGGGGAGCAGGAATATTTTTTAAACCCTGAATGCAAATCTGTAACTTCCTTGGGAAACTTTTTAAAGCTTTTAATGCAAAATTGTATGGTTTTTATATATAATGTAACCCGGGAAGGTGAGGTTTGTAACAGCGGTGTGGTGAAAAAAGGGACAGAAATGGATCTTGTGGAGGATGGGATGGGATGGGATGGGATGGGATGGGATGGGATGGGATGTAAAAAACCTGGCTGTCCAAGATAAAAACACCTTAAACACCTACCTTGGAGATCGAAATCGGTGAGGGACGGATTAAGAGCATCGATGTCATTGCTGAGGTCTCCCTCCTGCAGCAGCGTGTCCTGCACCGTCCTGGCCGGGGAATGCTCGGGCAGCATCTTCATCCCGCAGCTCGGGGGGCTCTGCGCCGGCACTGGGGAATCCTGAGGGATGCTGGGCTGAGTCCGGAGCTGACTTTGAGCCTCCCCAGCAGGGAACAGGCTCTGAGGGTCCGGCGTGTGCTGCATCAGCGCGGTGGGGACCTGCGGGAAGCCCTGGGGGGATGTGTAGCAGCCAGGCTGCTGCCCCCCGAGCAAACCGGGCAGGGGGCTCTTGGCGTGCAGCGCTGCCGAGCTGTGGATGCCGTGGAGGGCCTGGGGGATCCCGGAGGAGAGCGAGGGCTCGCACAAGGAGTGGGATTGCGCTGCCATCTGCCTGGAGAGGGAGGCACCTGCAGCGCCCGTGGGGCTGCAGGACAGCAGCGAAGATCGCAGCTTCTCGCTCTTGTCGCCTATCAGGGTGTCAAGTTCTTCTGGAAAACAAGGGGAAATAAATGACTGACTTATCCCTGGAGAGCTTGCAGCAGGAATTTTGGTGTTATTCAGGAAACGGCAAACAAAAGTGCTGGTTCTTATACGCTAAAAACTCTAAAGCCTGAAATGTTTTCGTTTAAATGATCATTGCCAAGTGAGGATATAATAAACTCCGTTTTGGGTTTAAAGGCTGGATACATAGCAATTAATGTCAAATTTTATTTGATATTCCTTATTTCAGCATTCTTTTCATCTCAGAATGATTTGGATTGGAAGGGATGTTGAAGATCATCTCATTCCACTCCCCTTGCCGTGGACAGGGACACCTCCCACTTGACCAGGATGCTCCAATCCCCATCCAACCTGGTCTTTTATCTTAAAGTTTAGTGAGATGTCAAGAGAAAATACTTTCTTGGAGAAGCTTCTTTGTGCTTATCTGGATACACCTACAAAACCAGGTCTAGTTCAATTCGGCTTTTTAATTTTTTTCTTGTTTTGCCAGCCAGGAAGCATCCTTAAATGCTTTCCTACATTATGCATAAATTCTCTTATAGATCTTAGTGAAAACAAAAGTTCTGGGGAGAACTGTTTGAGAACTGAAACACCGACAGATGACTGACCTGGCTTTGCCATACTCTTCCTTACAGCAACTGGGTCTTTCCTCTTCCATTTCTGAAGCTCCTCCTGCATCTTGTCAATCTTGGCTGGGTTCAGAGCCCACAAACAGCCTTTCCGAGAAGAATTCCCTGACTTGTTCTCAACTTTCTCGAAGCACTTGTTCAAAGATAAGTTGTGGCGCACCGAATTCTTCCAACCATCTGGAGCTGTCTGGAGAAACAAATCCGATGTAAGAGCAGAACTTTAAGCTAAAAAAAAAAATATTTAAAATGTATGCATATATATATATATATATAAAACTCTGTTTTGACTGGTGAGGTTACAAGAAATGCTGTTTAAGTTTGTGCCTTCTGCAGTGAGAAACTTGTACGTTAGAGGGAAGCCACAAAAATGTTGCAGTCATGTTGTGTGGGAAGAGAGGGATCAGATAAAATAGTAACTGATCTTCTAAGGAAAAAGGTTGTCAGAGACCTGCTGGATCTTTAAGAACAGAAGAATTAAGCGTGTAAAAATTTAGAACTAACAAGAAATCTTTCAGAATCTCTTTTGCAACACCTAGAAATATTTCAAACACTTCATTAAAGCACTACATGCTACCTGGGCTCAAATTCAGTGTCCAGGCAGACTTCAAAAGAATTTATCATGCTGCTGTAGGTGTAACTTTGTGTGCTGGCCAATTACATAACCAAATGGTTTAATCACAAGCCCTGCAGATGAGATACAGCTTTCCACTGCTGATCACTCATCTCTGTGCTTTGCATTTATTTTTAACTCAGCAGTAGCAGCTGGAAGGTTCTTTAAAGTGAATCATTAACATGATTCTTTTCTTGTTTGCAAAAAAATCCTCATCTTTCCAATTCCTCATAAGAACTGCAAGAAATGGAACAACTCTCTGAAATGGGGGTGAAGTTGTTTGTGGCTATCGATTCATATTCATGGATGCAAAGTATTTGTCCTCATAACTGTTTATCTCAAGCAGAGAATTACTGAACAGAGAGCACAAGAAATAAATGCGGATTTCCACAGTCTTTTAAAAAATGTTAAAACTTAGAATTTCCCTCTTATGTTCATTAAGTTTTTTTTTTCCTTTTTTACTCTTTATTAGTAGGATCCTTCTCTCATAGAAAGCCAGATTTTTGATAATTTGATAATTTCTTTAATTGTCGCCTAGTCCATCAGACTTGCTCCAAGACCATCTTTTATAAATGGATCTGAGTCCATTTTGGCTTTCACGTGACAGACTGTGAATTTTGAACTTACTTTGATGAAATTCTTTTATCAGGATTTAATTTTTTGTACACGCTTCTATAAGAAATGTAAAACCTGTTGTTTTGTAGCTTGTAAAGAACTATTGTGTGGATTAAAGCATTAAAAGCCTTATTGAAGAGCTGAGGGTCAAATTTAATACTCACTTCATTAAAAAAATAAGTGTGCAATTAAATAGATATTGTTTACTAAAAGAGAAACTGTTTTCCCTTCATAGCAGCACAGTTTCTACCATTTTGGCCCACCTGATGTCAGCATTTCACTATTCTGTCTCATGGGTGAGACAACATAAAGTGTATTAGAGAAAAGAGAGAAGAGAAGAGAAGAGAAGAGAAGAGAAGAGAAGAGAAGAGAAGAGAAGAGAAGAGAAGAGAAGAGAAGAGAAGAGAAGAGAAGAGAAGAGAAGAGAAGAGAAGAGAAGAGAAGAGAAGAGAAGAGAAGAGAAGAGAAGAGAAGAGAAGAGAAGAGAAGAGAAGAGAAGAGAAGAGAAGAGAAGAGAAGAGAAGAGAAGAGAAGAGAAGAGAAGAGAAGAGAAGAGAAGAGAAGAGAAGAGAAGAGAAGAGAAGAGAAGAGAAGAGAAGAGAAGAGAAGAGAAGAGAAGAGAAGAGAAGAGAAGAGAAGAGAAGAGAAGAGAAGAGAAGAGAAGAGAAGAGAAGAGAAGAGAAGAGAAGAGAAGAGAAGAGAAGAGAAGAGAAGAGAAGAGAAGAGAAGAGAAGAGAAGAGAAGAGAAGAGAAGAGAAGAGAAGAGAAGAGAAGAGAAGAGAAGAGAAGAGAAGAGAAGAGAAGAGAAGAGAAGAGAAGAGAAGAGAAGAGAAGAGAAGAGAAGAGAAGAGAAGAGAAGAGAAGAGAAGAGAAGAGAAGAGAAGAGAAGAGAAGAGAAGAGAAGAGAAGAGAAGAGAAGAGAAGAGAAGAGAAGAGAAGAGAAGAGAAGAGAAGAGAAGAGAAGAGAAGAGAAGAGAAGAGAAGAGAAAAGAAACAACCCCCAAACCTTTAAAACCTTTTGTGCCACAGCGTCATGCTGAACATGACAAATCAGTTTTTCTCCCTTGCAGATAATATTCAAGTTACTTCCTGGCAGTTCTAAAAGTGAATAAAACTGTTCCTCCCAGGTAAGTTGTGTATTTAGCTACTGAACAAGCTGACCTGGAAGAATATTGCTGTTCCTTGCCCTGCACACAGGCCCCACACACCTCTGTGTGTACCTAGACAGGATAATTGGTGTTTCTGCTCAGATGGGAGCGGCACGGGCTGCTCAGAGGTTTTCAGAAGGTGTGGGGGTGTAAATTAGGAGATGGTTTTAGACACTGTACGAGCAAAAAGCGCATGGATTGATTTGGGAGGCTGCTGCTGGGAGCTGAGCAGGTTCTTGCATTAAACCTGGGATTGCTGAGCTGTGAGAATCTGTTTATCCAGGAAGGAACACTCAGTGTGTTAAGTGAAAAAACACCAGTTTTTTATCCAAATGGGATTGTTAATGGACAAACTTTGGCTTCTGGAGTGACTCTTGAGTAGCTGGAATCTCCTTGCTATGGCTGATTTTGGCCATCGCTGCGTTCAGCACGGTGGGGATGAAAGTGCAGAATCATAAAATCATCTGGGGAATCACTGAGTCATTGAGGTGGGAGGAGCCCTCTAAGGTCACCAAGTTTCCCCATTAACCCAACCCTGCCAAGGCCACCACCAGTCCATGTCCCCAGGTGCCACATCTACAACACCTGAACGCCTCCATCAGACCTTTCTGCTCTCTCGGACCACTGGCAACAACTCCAATTAAAAAGATTAAAGCTTCTTGTTAGACTCATTAATCACTACCAAAAAAAAAAAAAAAAAAAAAAAAAAAAAAAAAAAAAAAAAAAAAGGAAAAGGATGACAAGCCAAAAATTTTATTGTCCAGCCCCACGGATCCTGACCAGCTCTTGAAGTTTAAAGAGTTCAGTGATCTTGCAAAACCCTTTCTCTTTAAATCTAGGTCTCAAGAGAAGGGAGAGGTACATCAAAGACTAACTCAACTTTAGCTGCGTAGATTTTTTTTTTTTTTTTTCAGGACGTAGGAGTTGGATTGCTCTGTTTCAACTAGAAATGGGATTGTTGCATCATAGAAACTAAATTTGCTGTGGCAGCGAATCCCAGTTAATTTGACTCGGCTTGTATCATCCCATGTCTCCCAGCAAGGCTCTGTGTGCTCTTGCACTCTTTTTCTCTCCAACCTGAATTGCTTCCCCTCTCCCTGGTGTGTCCTGCTGTTTAGTGAGTGCTGGTAGCAGCAGCGAGAAGTTCTTTGCTGATTTTCCTGTGATTTTATTTTGCTGAAGACTCTCCAAAACCAGGGAGGATGGAGGATATTAATTTTTGCCGTATATTGGTAATTCTCTGGGCTCAGTGTAATATCTGAGTGCTCATTCTCCCCTGGGTGTTTTAAGGATGTTACAGTCAAATACATTCAACTGCAATTGTAAGCAAAGTGCAAAAATAAAGCTGCCACAAAATAGTGAATATTTGGGTAGTACCCCCTGCACTATTCTTTTCCTACAGCAGTAACTTCATTCTCATCAGTTTTTAAATTAATTAAAAAGAAGCCATGAGGTTCTGAAAAACCAGGAAGGACCAGGATGGTGGCACCTGGCAGAGCCACAGTCCTGAGTCCGAGGGATTCTGCCCATGCTGGCAGCAGCAGCATTTGGTTTAAAGCTGCTGATTAATTTTATAACCAATTGTGTTGTAAGACAACAGGAATTTATTTCAGTTTGACCCAAGGAATAAACACTCACATGCCTGTAAAAATCATTAATAATGTTCCTGCCTCTCTGCTTGAAACTCTTGCTATTTTCCTGTGGATTCCATTGGGATTTCTGGTGGTAGGTTTCTTTATTTTTTTTCTCCCTTCTCTTGCTTGTAACAAATGATGGAGTAGTTAGTGATTCCTTTGGGAGGAAATTTGGGAGCACAGCAGTGTGATGGATCCTGACAGTTCTTCCTCTGTGATAATGTGGATTTTTCTCTGATTACTGACATATTCAATCTTACTATTTTTTCTGTGTGTGCTCTATTTATCCTCAGTGCCCAAAACCACTGCAAAATTGTATTGGAACATTTTTAAAAGTTATTTTCAGTGTTTCTTTCTTATTATAAATGTTTGAACTGCCTTGCTGTGGCTGTTTTAAATTTGGTTTAAGTGCTGCAGGGCTGTTTGCAATAGGAAACAGGAGAGACTCACTGGCTTTATTTTCATTCTGGGGCCTTGCTCACAGCTGAGGTCACCCACTGTGGACTTCAGTGAGGTGGTTTTGAAGAATCAGCAGAAATAAAGCTCTGAGTTGGAGCAGCACTTGATGATTCCATTATAGCTCTTTAAAAAATCTTAACTAATCCTCCTGCACTTGGATCCTGTGCTGACAGCACTTTCCCCTCACATTCCAAGTGCAAGGAACCATTCCCTCACAGCAGGGATCCAAATTTCAGCAGTGCTGCTGCAAACCATCCACCCTTTCCCTCCCCAACTCGCTGGGTAATTATGAGCTTAGTGCCATTATCACTTATTATACTTTTCTTTGTACAGGGCATGCACAGGGTGCTGTTGCCCAAGATGAATATCCCAGCTCCAGGATGGAGTGAGATAACCTGGAATCCTCTGCTTCCACACCAGTCTGGAGGTGCTGCTGGTGGCAAAGGAAGCCACAAGACCAGTTCTGCCTGTATTTGAGATCTGAGAGGAAGCAGTGAATGTGTTTTTTTAAATTATTTGCCCTTTTTATGAGCTGCTGGTGAGGAATGGTCACTGTTACACACCCAAGCTCACAGCTGGAACAGTCCTTAACATCTTTTTGAGTTAAATATCACCACATTTCACATTTCTGCCCAGGTGCAAAATGCTGGGTAGTTTGTGATCATGAGGGTATATAGTGTGTAATTGACTTGGTATTAATCTCCTGCGAAATGATCCCTTTTCATAGCTGGAATCCCATCCCTTATTCCCTCTGCTGACAGGTAAGCTCAGAGGGAGATTCCCCTCCCCATCCCTGTGGAACTCACCTTAAAGTAAGGAAAGTGTTCCGTCATGAAATTGTAAATCTCACTGACTGGCAAACTCCCTGTCTTGCTGTTTTTGAGAGCCATGAAGATCAGGATGCTTTAGGGAGAGAAAGAAAAGCATTTTAGCCTCTTCTGCCTGACTCCTCACAACCCAAATTAGATTATTTTTCACAGTGTGTGTAATCACTCCGACTTTCACTGTCATGGCACAGGTACAATGATGTTTTTAAGCTTCCACTCGGTTGTTCACAACAACCTCCTTACACTGCTTAACTCCTACAGGTAATTCTCATCTAGAAGGTCCAGCCTGGGTTTAATATAAAGTAATGCATAAAGTAGAATCAAGACCTTCAAATCCTGCTGGTGTGTAGTTATTTAAGGTTTTATTAGAATGATTAAAGTGGTGAAGGCCACAAAAAGAATCAAACTGACAGTGACAGAGGGATAATTAAAATGTAATTGCCTGATGTACTTCGTTAGATTATTTGGGGGCTAAACCCGTGTGGGGACTGCCATAGCTGATATGTTTTCTGGGCATTTCCTTGCTCCAGTAAGTGGGGAAAAAAAATCAGTTTTAATAGAGGAATAGACAACTAAGTAGGATCAGTGCTGTGCTGATGAAATTCGCAACACCTAAAACTGTGCATTAGAGAAACGTCTCACTTTTCTTTTTCTTTTTTTTTCTTTTTTTTTTTTTTTTTTTTTTTTTTTTTTTTTTTGGGAGGGAAATGCTCAAGACTATTCCTCTGCTTTACAACACTTAATTTCTCTGTGCCTTGGCCAGCCCCGGAGTCTGGAACGTTTTGTGATCCGTAGGGACAGGACAGAACACACCGGGAACAAGACAAATACCAGCGAACGTGTTGTTGCAAACGATGCTGGAAACAGGCCAGGGGTAAACAGGGTATTTCCTGTAAGGTGAGGGCTTGGAAAAATATTGTGTTACCTGTAGGAGTAGATGGGTTTGGGAAACAGAGGCTGCTGGGACTCTTGGCTGCTTTGAGGAGCAATCCTTTGGTAGGGGTAGTGCGAGGAAGCGATGTAAGTCACGGGGTAGCTGCCTCCTGAGGGGTACTGGGGGGACAGGAGAGATGTTATTTGCTTCAGCAACAACCTCCCAAAAATATT
Organism: Orthonyx spaldingii; assembly: GCA_013397795.1. Classification (NCBI taxonomy): domain Eukaryota; kingdom Metazoa; phylum Chordata; class Aves; order Passeriformes; family Orthonychidae; genus Orthonyx; species Orthonyx spaldingii. The sequence continues at coordinate 1,290,005 of VZTJ01000926.1, read as the reverse complement.
CCCTAATAACAGCATTATTTCTGAGGATACTGTATGGAAAAAAGTATTTTCTTCTTTATTGCCTGCTATGCCAGAATCACGAGGAGCTGTGTCCTATTAATTGTCTCCGGATAATTCTTAATTTTATAGAGCTAAAGCTTGTCTCCCTTCAGCCATCTCCTTGGAAGTATTTCAGCCTGCTCAGCCTCCCCTGAACATGCAGACAAATAATTAATGATGCAATTTTATTGACATTAAAAAAGTAAACCCCAAACCACCAGAATAAAATACTTCAATGTGCACCTTAGGAAAAACCAGTCGAGTAAAGTAAAGCTGCTAAAAATGCAGCAAGAACCAGGGAAGCTTTGCCTGAGCCTTGTTTGGGTTTGTGTGCTATTTTTTTGTTGCTTTTTTCTTTAGGTGGAGAGGGTACAGAAAGGCAAAAACTGAAAGCATATAAAATCTGCTCCTAAGAGAGCAGCATCCCAAAATCTCTGTTAAAATTGCTGTTACCGTGCAAAGCAGGGGGAAAAACCAACAAACAGCTACAAGAACTTTAGTGGATGCACCAGAAGATATTTAAGATGAATGGATTATCATGGAATAAGTCAGTGATGTCACTGCAGGGGTCAGAAGAGCAGCATATGGGACATTTTTGAGGTGGTTTCACATTGCCTGTCTCGTGCTGAAGCTCTTGGGGTGCTCCCTGTCTGTTCCCTCAATTCCAAGGACAGACTTCTCCAAAGAGGCCAGGAGTTTATGTGCTGTTAACCACCCACTAAAGAGACATTTCCACCCCATTTTCTGTATCAGAAAGCTAAAAAGAACAGCCAGGACCCCTAAAATCAGACAATATTTATGCCACCCTTGCCTTTCCATTGGGTCAAGGAGCAGAGGTTCCCTGAGGAAAGCTGACCAATCACTTCAGGAGATCTCTAAGCCTGTCCAGCTCCCAAGACACACTAAAGAGATGGGATCACCAGGATAAAAAAAAAAGGTGGAAGACTGGAGATAATCCTGCATTGCACCAGAGTTTCTGAGATTTGCTCTCAATTTTTTAACACAGCACTTGGTCTTTTTCTTTACTGAATATTCCATGTTTTTCTTCCCCATTTTAGAGTTTAAACCTGCTGGAAAGAGGCTTTCAAGAGCAAAGGAACATTACCCAGCTGAGGTAAGATAACATCAGCTGGCACTCTGGGAGCTCTGTACCAGAGGAATTTCTGCCTCTTCCAGAGGAATCTTTCCAGATGCCAGGGGTGAGGGCATGGCCAAAATTAGAAGTCCCGTCACACGTTAATAAAAAATCTACCTGGATGCCTTCCCTGGTACTCAAAGGCTGCTGAGCCCTGTTCTGGTGTTTTATTGCTCAGCTCCAGCACTCCTGTGCCATGAGGTTTGTGTGGTTCCTCTGAAAAATTATGATGTAGCTCTCAAGACTCATTGGGAAAAATCTCTTGGGTTTCTAATTGTAATCCTTTAGCTTCAGTTGCTCTTGGTCTTCATCCCCTTAAAAATGGCAAAATATCCACAGTTTATTTATTTATTCTGTACTCTGAATAATTGATCTCAGTTTCTCTGTAATTTTATTCTGGCTGCTGCAGTTTTTCTTGCCTGCTTGCTTTTATCTTTCTGACGCTGAACTGCCTGAAATGGAATGTGGAAAACCAGACTGAATAGACCCAGTTGTTTGCATGGCGAAAGAAACGAAATGCACATAATTAATCATGTCCTGCCTTCTTAAACTAAATATTGGGCACAATTAAAGTCTCCAGAGCAGCTGTGAACTAATTTTTGTGTGCAGTGTGGTGCTCCCTGCCTTGTGCACTGGGTGTAGATATTTCCCCAAGAGTAGAAAACTGGGCAATTCCTACAATCATTCTGATTTTTATTGGTTTTGGTGGCTCTTTGAAAAGAAACAACACAAAGATGGGGCCGGTTTTGATGTCAGCATGAAAGGCAAGACCTGGGCGTTTTAGGGATTATTTCTGTTTTATTGGTTTCATTAGTCCTTTTTGAGGGAAGGGAGGCTGGGGAATGGGCTGGAATGACAGGCTGGAGCTGGTTTTACAGTCTCACATGGCATGAAAGGTGTTTTATGGTGGGTGGGTGAGTGACTCCAGCCAGTGTCTGCTGCTTCATTCGGGTCAATAAGAACTCATTTTTCATCTGAGTCACCATTTCTGCTGTGTCCAGCAAAGGGGAAGGTGAGGCTGTTTTATCATCTGGACAAAATTAATGGAGGAGCTGGATCTCTCTCATCCCTCTAATGAAAACTGGGGCTCAGTTTGAACATCCTTCACTCCAGGGCCTGTTCTCTGGAGGGGAACTTCCTTGGAGTGATTTAACTTGCACTGCCCCATTCCAGTTTGAAATGTAAAGCATTAATAATGGGGCTGCTCCACACAGAAGGGGTTATTCCACTTCTTCCCAGTTGAATTCTGTGTTCTTTTCATTTCCCAGTGTGTGATTATGGCACAGGGACAGCAATTTTACCTCTTAGGCCTTCAGCTGCTTTTACCTATTGGTTTTTTTTTTATTCCTGAGTAGCAGAACACGTTGCCAGGCTTTTCCTATAATAACATTAAGCACAAGTATTGAAAAGTCTGACAGAAACCTGCTGCACTTAAGAGATTTGTCCCAGTGCCAGCCTGCAGGTGGATGGAGGATTTTCCTCTTGGTGCCTGTTGGATCTTGCCTGGAAGCTCCCAGGAGCTTTAATTCTGGAGGTTTTTGGAATGTGGTCAGTATAGAAACAGCACTGGTATCAAACCAGCAGGGACTGGGGAAAGGTGCCTGCTGCAGAACGGATAAAGAAATAAAGAATATTCCATGGATTCACAAGCTAAGTGGGATTTCTGCTAAAGCAGCACACAGAAATGGCATTTTTATGGTCAGTGAGATGTATGGAGCTGTGACACATCCACAACAGTTTATATTTGTAGCAGAGATTTTTTGGCAAGTTAATCCTTCATCTGGGGCCATTCTCTTCCAAAATAACAATAATCAAACCAATGGTTTTATAAGTTAAGGTGACAGTGCAACATCCACCTTTATTTTTGTTCTATTTTAATTTTATTATTACCTTTTGTAACTTCTATTGAGTTTTAGGGTAACACAAAAGCAACACAAGTAAATCAATTATGGCAGTGCCGATAAGAATTGAAAGATTTTTGCCTTTTTGCCACATGTCAGGGAAAAATAAGGCTCAGGAAATTCTGGCTGGTGGAACGTCAGTGTGATAAGCAAAATAAAAAGCCAGGAGTGATGAGTGTTGCGATGACTCAGAAACACCACACGAATTAAATGGCACCCAGGAACCTGGGTTTGGTTTTCTTTGCCCAGTTTTAAATCCCTGCTCTGCCAGTCACATTTTTTATCCTCCATGAGCCACCTGAATGAGATGGTGCAGCTGATGCCACAGAATCCGTCATCAGTCCCTGGGATCAAAGGAGACAGAACTCAGGTGTGAGCTTTTATCTTCAAATATTTTTGAGTTTCCTTTAAGTTTCATTCAATTCAGTTCTAATGGTTGGGTGTTGTGGAGCTGTGCTTGGTTTTGTACATGGATTTCTACCTAAAAATCTGAAAAATCGTTGTTACTTTAATTTCCCCTGAAGTTCTTTTTCTTCGCTTGTTTGAAATCGGCGCATTTTGATCTCGAACACCTCGCTGAAAATTTTATACCTTGCACATAATTGGGCATAAAAGAGGAAAATTTCAAAGCATTGCACAGCACCACCATTTGCACCTGAAGGAAATTATTTTCAGTGTCAATAATAAAGTTACATTAGAGAAGAACAACCTTAACCTTGCACGTTCCCCTGCATCACCAGCATTATTGTCAATTATGCTTCAGCTGAACAATCTTTCACTGGGGATGATGTGAGAGGCAAAAGATTGCAAAAGAGATGTGTGTGTGCCATCAAGCACAAGGAAAGTGAACAACATTTTGCTGTTTCAATTTTACTTTAAAATATTTTTCCATGTTTGGTCTGAATTTCAAGTATACTGTCACATATATTTGGGGTTTTTTTCTGAAGTTAAAGCTCAGTTAATTCCTTGGGATCCTGAAATACCAAGAGTTATGTTAATAATTTATCTGGCTTCAAAGCTAATTTTCTTGAGTGTAATGGTGAAAATATAAATATGCAGTACCAAGATCCACTTTCTACAAGTTTTGGGTTTTTTTTCCTTCTTCTTCTAAATGACCATTTAAAAATGCATTTAGCTGTGGTTCCTTTAAGATCTTATTCTCATAAACGGAATGTAGGCATATAAACATGGACCTGCAAAACCACAGATTTAAAGATATATTTAAATCTTTAAAAAAAATTATTATTACTACAATTATTGTGCTATTTGAGTGCTTAAAATCCAGGGATTTTGTTGTACTGACCTGATGGAAAGGGTGTGAGGGGCAATACATCTGCTGCACTTGGGGCTGGTAGCAATACAAACCCGGCTGCCCTTCCAGGGGGGATGTCCTAAGCTTCATCTCTGAATCCTGCTGGAAAACATTCAAGGAATGAGTTATTAGGAAAAAAAAACCCCCAGCTTAATTTAAAATAGGATCTTCCTGTTCGTCGCTGTCTGGATTTACCTTCATTATATTGACTTTTTGGGGCTTAATTCTGTTTTAGTGAGAGTTAATAGAAGTTGGTTTGTGTTCCAATGGTACAAATCTGGGGATGATCCATCCCTGGAAGTTTCCAAGGCCAGGTTGGATGGGGCTTGGAGCACCCTGGGACAGTGGAAGGTGTCCCTGTCCATGGCAGGAGGTGCCCCTGGATAATTTAAGGTCCCTTCCATCCCAAACCATTCCATGATTCCATGAAGACACGAACCAATTCCTGCATTTCCGTAATTACAGCTTTTAAAAAGCAAAGAGCAATTCAGGGAACATCAGGCTCTGTTTATATTTTTGTTTTTCTCCTCCTGCACACGCAAACCACACACTCCAGCTTTCATTCCTGCCTGTGCACTTGTGTCTCCCTCTTTTTTCATTCCCCCTGATTTTATCTTGCAGGCTGTCAGTACCTCCAGCTGGCTCTGGAATTTTGGCATTAGCTGGAGGGTGAGGTCTGTAATGTACAGGATAAAAGTGGCAGAGAAAAATCACACTGGGCTGACAAATGAGTTCAACCAAGACGTAAAAATGGAAGAATTCAGTGAGAATCTTATTATTTCAAGAATTTAATGGCACTTATCCTTCTGCTTTAAAACATGGCCAGCTTTTATGGCATTTTAATCTAATAAATATTAATAAACAAGTATAAAATTATATATTACATAATAGATATTTTAATATGTTTTTATATCTAATGTATGCAGTATATTTAATAAATATAAAATATTGAGTGTTTTATGGTGTATTATTAGGAGCACAAATTAGACTTGGTTTGACATCCACTATTAATAAACATCAGCGTTGTTTTGGTGACCACCAGATGAAGATTTTCAGAAATCCCAACTTTCCAGCAGCCACTCAGCTCCTGAGCAGTGACAGGTGCTGGTAAAGGGCTCCTGCAGTGCTGCCTTTGCATTCTGCACATCCTGCAGCCCAGGGATTTGGGAAGACAATGGGAATTTCTTTTTTCCATCAGCTGCTCATAGGTTTTGCACTGAACTCCTCTGACCCAGATGAGTGTTCATCCAGGAAATAAGAGATTTAGATCAATTTCCTCCTTAACCTGGATGCCTTCAATCCCCAGGTATGTTCCCTGACAACATCTCTCCATTCCCTGGTCTTAATCCAATTAAGATTTTTTTTTTTTTTAAAACTCCTCCTTCATTTGGTAGCCCATGAATTCTTCCTCTCCCAACCATTTAGAACCAGCTCAGGGCCCTCCTCTGGCAGCTGGAGTTGTTCTTTTTGGCTGCATTAGATGATCAAGATACACTTTACACCTTGGATCACAACAGAGATATTGTGGAGATACTGGAGGGTAATTTCATTTGCTTTTCAGGGATCTCTGCTGCCCTGAACAGGCACTTGCCTCTATCTAGTATTGGAATTAGCCCAGGTAACTTTACACTGCACACACAAACAGAGCTGATGTTTATTTTTTGGTGGCACTGATATCGTGGAGTTTCTCTTCTATTTGCATTGAGAAAAGTGGCAGGTGAGCTCAGGTGTTGGGCCAAATCTGCTCCACATCCTCATGCTTGAAAATACTGATTTGTGTATTTTTGTCTCTTGAAAATGCCAATTGATGATAAATTTTGTTGTCAGGCAGGATTCGGATATTTTGGGTTTGTGTACTATTTCTAATGGAAAATAATTTGTTTCTCTGTATCTTTCTGAGGGATGTTTGAGGAAAAGACCAGAAAACAGAGAATTTGGACAAATAAGGATGATTTCCAGCAGGGAAAGACCATAAAATAGAGAATTTGAACAAATAAACATAGATGTCTAAATATGTTTTTCCTGAATTTTAGCTCACGACTTGACAAGAGCAGTAACATCAAGAAATAAGAAAATACTTCCAAAAGCACATTTTTGCCATTGAAAAGTGGGGAAATAAGGACAAAAAACCACTGACCATGACCTGTGAGCCGTGCTCCTGCCCCGTGGTGCTGTACTGGAGGCTGTTACACCACGGCTGCTCCGCGGAGATGTTGGGGATGTGGGTGGGAAACGCCTCCGGCTCCTCAGGACCCGCAGATCCCGGCAGGCCCTCGAAGCCATCGATGCTCCTGGGATTTTTGAAGGGAGAAGCTTCTGGTGGCAGGGCCTGGTGTGCTTCCTGGAAAACATCCTCACTGATCTGCCTCTTGTAAGGGTGGAAGGGGTTCCTGCTGCTCTTGAGGAAGCGGTCGTAGCTCCCGGCTGTGTTTTCCTCGTAGCTGCAGCGCCGGAATTTTTCCGTGCTGAAGGATGCCTTGAATTTGTTCTTGCCACAGGGGATTCCTTGGCTCGCAGGGTATCTCCCGTGGATTTGATCCTGGGATGGGGAAGCAGGGCTGGGGCTGTGGGAGGATTCCGAGCTCTTCCTTTCTGTCCTGGTGTCTGACTCATAGGGTTGGCAGCTGTAACTGGGGTTATCCTGCCATGGAATATTGACATTTATTTAGTTAAGGCTAGAATTTAAGACTAGTATGAGCAAATGTTTTATTATTTTCATTATCTACATTATTTATAGAAATAATTTATATTTTAATTACAAGTACATTATTAACGATAAATATGAAATGAGCAGTGCTAACCACCTTCATGTAGAGAAGCCCTAAAAAATCTGAAAAATTTTCTGGTTGCTTGGTATTCAAAACTGTTCAACAATTAATTAATAAAAGCAAGGCCAGGTTGGACTGGGACTGGATGATCTTTAAGGTCCCTTCCAACCCAAACCATTCCGTGATTCCATGAGAAAACTGAACTGTCCTTGAAAAACTGGGCCCCTTGACTCTCTGGTCAAGGAAAAAAAATTCAGAGAAAAGCTGATGTATGATCAAGTGATGAAAGATTAAATGACAGGAATGTGATAAGTGCAAGTCTTGTCGCCTGCAAGTTTAGTCAAATAAGCTTGATCTCATCCCCTGGTGGTGTTACAGGCTCCAGGTTTGTTGGTGGTTACATCACTTCCCTTCATTAAGGTGGCCACACTCATTTGGAGAGACAAGGCAGGCTCTGGGCAGACATTTCAACCTTCCTGTCTCATCTCCTCCCCTCCCTTTTGCACTTCAGCAAAGAGAAAATACCAGCGACCGAAGTGCTCTTTAATCTGGAGGGGGAAGGCTGAAGCAGGGCTGGTGTCTGCATCCTGGCACTGAAAATATGCATATTTTCCCTGACATCAGGGCTGAGTAATTACTGGGATGCCTTTGGGAAGACACACATCAGTCAGGAGCAGGGTGTTGTGTTCAGGGAGGGGGGAAATGGAATGTCCTGTGCTCCACAAAAACTCAGACCAGACTGAGTGGTCCCTTCCCTCCTTCCTCTCCAAATCCATGTTGGTGTTACAGTATTTTAGGAGAACAGGGAAAGAATTATATTCCTTTATAAAGAAATATATTTTGAGAAATCCCACAGAGGAGTCAGGATAAATCCAATGCTTCCTGCAGCGAAACCCAGCACAGCTTTTCCAGTCATTTTAAGCAACGGAATAGGAAATTTAGCTGGAGTTTAACATTAGCTGAGCAGGATAACTCAGGTTTCTGCCCTTCAAGAATAAAACTTACAATGTTTGCTTTGTCACCAGTAGGTTTGGTGAGATTAAAACACAACAGCTGAATGTTGATTCTGAACTTTGAAAAAAGAGAACAGGCCTGGGCCAGTTCACTCACACTTTGCTGAACTGGGGATATTGAATCCCCCTGTGCCTTCATGAAGTCCTGCTGGTCCCTTTCCAGAGTGTCCGAAGGAGAAAATTTAATATTGGATTGGTCCTGGAGTAGCGAAACCATCACCAAATCCACGTCAGACAGAAATCCTGGTAAGGCAAAATCAAATTACAATAAACACTTTTTAAAACTTCAACTGTGAAACAAACTCCTTGTTGGGTGCAGGTGACTGGACAGGCTTGGATACGCAGCTGGACTCATCCCGAGGAATTCCTGACACAGAGGAATTTTTTTTAGCTCTTAAAGAAATGTTCTGTAAATGCAGTTCCAATGAAGATGTGATTCAGGGTTTCTATGGATTCACTGCAAAATTTTTATAAAAATAAGTAATTTCTTTGTTTTCTGTAGGATCGTACGTTAATGAAAATGTGTTGTTTTGGGGTTGTGCAAATTTAGCAATGTCATTTTATTGAGAGGTTGTGATATAAATGCACCCCAGTTGCTTTCAGAGGGGCTATGTTAAAAAAAGGATTTTTTCCTATCATTACTCAGGCTGATGGTTACAACACACTTATATTTTCACTTTTGTTTTTGATTAGTCCCAATCCCTTCAGCCTCTCTGTTCTGTTTTGCATGACTTCAATGTATCTGAGATATGGAAATGACTTCATCATTCCATCCCTGTTTTTGTTAGTTGGATCTCCTCTCAAGTTCCCAATCTTTGATCTTTGGATAGAGGAGACATATCTGATGGTGTTCTTCAGATTAAAAGGAATAAATTTAATCTTCTGGTGTTTTGTTTCCTGCCATGACTTTTATTCCTTGTTCACTGTAACCTTACAACAAAAGCAGAACTTGCATCCTTTTATGTCATGCACCAAGTCTGTAGCTCCATAAAGGTGTTTATGCTCATAATTTAGATTTCAAGTGAACAAATCAAGGAGAAAAACAGTCAATTTAATTCAAGAGTTAATCTGCCAAGTCTTTGCCACGTGTTGAAATAGCTGTTAGGTAAATAACTAAGGGGTTTGTTAGGTTTGCTTAACAAAGATGGATCACCTAAAAACGTGGAAACCTTCTTTTGCCTTTATAGTTCAAAGAGAAATCTGTATTTATGATGAGTAAGACTGCACTGCCCGGGGGGATGGAGCACAATGGGGCTTGGAAATCAAGCAGGAGACCTGTAGCAGTACATCAGGGGAAAAATGATGTGAGATGAAGTTCAGAAATGTCTCAGGCACGGGCTCTTCTCCCACTGGCTTTACTGGAGGCTGATGAGGAGAGAGATTCCTCATCTTGAAAGGAGCAGGTGGGAAAACTGACAGCCAGGAAATATGTGAGTGCCTATTTGTAATTTGTCAGTGTTCCTCCTAGTGCTGCTTTCCCACTTATCTTCGGGTTATACAAAGCTGTCTCTGACCTCTCTTTTATGCTGCAATTTTTCAGCCCAGCTGCCTCATTTGTGGTCTGGAGCATTAGAATTTTATTAAAAGCTTTTGCACAGGTACCATCCTTGCCTGGTGGCTTCTGCACTGCGAGAGAATTTTGACAAATCCTTTCTGAAAGCAAAGTGAATTTATCAGGGTCGTTTGGACAGTCACTACAAAAGGTCCAGGAAAACCAAATTATTCTTGTCCCTCCCCTCTGAGACCTTTGCCAGGTTCTGTTGATGAATTGCATTTTGGTGCCTCTTGGAGGCTGGTAGGAAAGGAGGAGTCTTAGTGACATTTTAGACTATAAAAATTTCCCCCTCTGTAGGGAAAGTGTTTTCTTTTTTACTATTAAATGAGAAGCAGCCTTAAACAATGCTGGGCTGATAATCTGTATTCAGTGGTGGTTATTTAATGCCCTTGTCAAGAATCCCTTTTGGAGGATCTCCCATATGGAGAAAAATCCCAAGGCTACAATCACAGTGCTGTTTTCAGTTTTCACACTGGCACCAGCAGCTCAGTAAGAACTGCAGCTCCAGGTTATCCTCCTGCTGGAACTGGCACGCTGTGGATATGTCCTGCTGTGAGAGAAAAACCTCTGGCTGTGTATTTCTGATTTTCCTTTTTTTCTTGAAGTCCAAATTTCTCACTCCAAAAGCCATTTGCAACTTCACTGTGGCTGATGTGCCTCACAGCAGGTTGCAAATGAAGATCAGTTAAAACTGCCAAATCAACACCCTGAAAAATCTTTGCTGTCGTTGTTCATTAAATCTTGTTTTTTAATGTCCCTTAGAGACAATTTATTTTGTTAAAAGAACACGCAACAAAAAAAAAACCCCACCCCAAAACAAAACAAAAACCAGCTCAAAACCACTTTGCATTGTTAATATAGATTTTAGCAAAGAGAAATCACATCACTCACTGACAAATCTTCTTTAGGAGCAGAAATTACAGCCAGGGGAGGCTGCCAGTGATCAGGATTACAATAAATCATTTACAACAAACTGCTCCTGGGAGACAGAGCTTAAGGAAGTTGTGGGTTGCCTGGATGTAGGATGGGCTAAAGCAAACAATGATGCTTTGATTTGGAAAGAGGTATCTGATTATCCCAGATGGAGCTGGAACCATTTCATGTCACTTTGACTGCTGTAAATGTTGCGTGACCATCCGAGGCTCCTGTGGTAAGATAAGTACCTCTGCAAGGAGAAAAGAGTGAGAAACTGTAACCTCAGCTGGGTGTTGGGGTGAGCAAGGCAGCAGCAGCTGATCTATTAGCTCTGCATGACTGAGTGCTGTGGCACAAATCCACGGCTCGAACAATCCTGGGGTTTGTGTCTCCTCTGCCTCTCGGAGCCACCTGAGCTCGCTGGGTGTTGCTGTGAGTGCCCTCTCCAGCCCTGGGGGCTGGGGTTGGTTTTCACAAGAGGAAGGTGTGTTTGGATGTTCCCCAATTCCTGCTCCGTCCTCCCTGAGCCTGGTTTGACATCAGCCTGTGTGACCTGCTCACATCTCTGCCCCCTCCCCAAAACACCAAATCATCCTTTTCCTCTCCATATCACACTGATGTTTCCCAAATAATTTTGTGGGATTTTTTCCCCCTCAAGTCTTTATGAGAAACGAGCCACAAGGCTGCACAATTCCGTTTTTCCCTCTACAGTTAAAAATCCACCATATGTCAGTCAGTGGTGCCAAATATCGTAGAAGTGCCCAGAATGTTGTGACTAACACTTGTCATGGAGACAGGAATGCTTCTACACAGAATTAATTATGGAAAATTAATTCAGAAAATGAATTTATTAATAAGAATCAGAATTTTTTAAAAAGGCTTTTAATGAATTCAAGACTTTTCTAAGGTTATTCCTGCCAGGCTGACACTGGAGGTTGTGCTGGCTCATCAAAGCTATCATTGCCTTGTTGATCCCTGACATTCTTGTCACTGAGCCTTGCCCTGTTTTTAGGAGACATTTTCAGGAACAGGACTGGAACCTGCACAGCCCAGCACTAAACTCAGGTTTGGCCACATGAATTCCTCATTGCTTCCTTGCTCCTCTTTACAGGATGTATTGGACCTTGATTACAGGATACTTGAACAACTTTGCACAGCTTCTAAGGACTGTAATTTCTTCTGAATTTAAATCTGCCAGTGGGTTTGTCTAATTTAACTGTGCTATTTTTGCTTTCTTATTCAAGAGTTTTGAGCTCAGTTCTCTCACAGTCAGCTGTGATTGCTGCCCATATTTCGCTACCTCTGCATATTTTGCATATTTAATGGAAAATAATCACATATTTAATGTGACAATCTCAAGGATGAGCGAAGAAATTTTGCAACCATGAGACCCTTTCTGCATCCAATGTCAGGGGATGTGTTTGCTGCCAGCTTAGCAGTGAAGTACTGAATTCCTGCACGAGAGGGATGCCATTTTTAATGAGCTCATTCCTGAATTATCAGGGTTCATTTCTGTCCATTAAGGGCTACCTGTAGGCAAGGCTGAATACCAGGTGAGCACTGTGGACTGATTGCCCCCATGTCCAGCAGGAATGGTTGGGAACTCTGCAACATCCAGGTGCCTCCTGGATGAGGTGGGGAGAGTGTTTGCAGCAGGTTTTTATCTGCTCTAGGAGCACATTTATAAAAAACTACAGCAATCTGTATAAATAAACTTGAAAAAACCCCCCAAAAATCAAAACCTCAAAAGGCATTTGTCCCAAATCTATTTTATGGGCAAAACCCATTTTTAGAGGCAGAACCATGGTTTTTTTCATGGCATAAAATATGCAGGTGATGTTTCGCTGTGGTGTTTGGTCCAGGTTCCCATTCCTACATCAGCATTTTAGTTTTTCTTCTTTAATTATATTTTATCCTGCATCTTTTGCTTCTGACACCAACTGCAAGGACAGCCAGCCATGTCTGTCCCTGCAGAGAACTTTGTGAATTATTAAATTTTTCTTATTTTTCCCACTTTTTTTGGGATGAAACATTGTCATTTCTCATTCTGAAGCAATTCCACACCTTAGATTATACCTGTAGCTTTTTCCTGAAGGATTTCTAGTTCTGCTGACACCTTTCTAGGGTGGAAAGGCCAAAACCAGCAGTGGGGTTTAAGATGTAGGCACACCACGGTGATTGCTCTCCAAGCACACAGAAATTCCCTCAAAACAGAGGAAAGCAGATCACAGGCTTTCTCCTCAGCTGCCTTGCAGGTCCTATTTGTTCTGGGAATGGATTTTACCTCTGGTTGTAAAATATTAATTTATACAGAAGTAGAAAGCCTGACAAAAATTCACACAGTATGGCTGAAATAACACTGGAAGAACTTCCCTATTTCTTGTGGACTGGGTTCTATTAAGAACTCCCCAGACTCAGCATCTGGGGAGTTCTTAAGAGAGAAAAGTCCCTCACAGGCGCTGAACTTGCATAATTAGCTCAGCAAAGAGGGAACTCAGCACTGAGCAGAAACCAAGCGTGGAAAAATTCAGCTGAGAAGGTGAATGAGTTTGTCAGGTGCAGTTGGTTTTCCCCTCACCTTTTCCCTCCTCATCCTAAACACTAAAACACCTTCCCAGCTCCACCAGTTATCCTATTAAATAGATGTCAGCTCTCCCTACCAGCCCTGCAACTCTGCCAGTGCTTTCAAACCCAATCCTTTGCATACCCTGTCCTGTTTTCTGCATGAATGGCGCTGCTGCTTCCTGAAGGAGGGGTATGAAATTTCATTGCTTTATTGTAGACATCTGAGCATGAAGTCAGACACGGTTCCAAGGGTTGGGAGCAGTTAATATGATACAGAAACTGTGTGATTCTGTCATGAATAACCAGCTGGGTTGGCAGGAAAAACCAGCACAGGAGATAACGGCGTTCGTGGGCTGAGGGCAGCAAATCTGGAACTGAACTCTCTGGGCTGAACTCAGAGCTGAGTTTTACTCTGGGTCTAGGGAGTGGCAATGAGCAGATGCCACGAATACAGCAAAGCTGTCAATACAACCACGTGATTTATAAAAAGAATTCCTAGGAAGAAATAAGGGTAAAAACAGCTACAGCAAATAAATTGAATTGTAGATAAGGAGATGCCTCCTTTGGTTCAGAAATTCATGAACTGCAGGTTGCTGAAAGCTGGGAGAATGTAGCAGGGAAGGATCGCTTTGTCCTTCTCCAGGTATTCCTCACAGTCCCTGCACCTGTGCCTCACTCTTACCTTTTTACAGCCCTGTTTCACATCATCATTTGTGAGCTTCACTGGCCCTTTCTCCTATAATTACGTGTTCTGCCTCCCATGTACTCCTTTATCCATCCTCCTTCCTTTCCTCTCCCTGCAATGACAGCCTGTGCCACTTTACTTTCTTCTTTCACTTTATAAAATCTTTTGATGTATTCCAAAGCCTCCCTTTCCCTTCTGTGGCTATTTTGGTTCCCACTTTCCAAAGTGGTTTATGGGCTATCCATGATATTTTCTATATCCACAATATTTTGTGTAAGGTTAATTTTGGATTAGATTTGAACAGAAAGGCGAATATCACTTGGTTTTAAAACCAGGTGCTAAGAGAGGATGTGGGTTAACGTTTCCAAGAATGTGAGAAGCACTGGATGATGTAATAACTAATGTGGGTCAGGGATTGTCAGCTGCTCCAGACCCAAAATACAACAAGTTGTGGCCCTGCTCCTTGCTGCTTGTGCGTAATAAAAGATGATTAACAAGCAGCTGTTCCCATAAATGACCTATTGATAGCTCAAGGGCTGCATGTGCCACCATGCACCCCATGAATCCTCCCTGGGGAACCTCGTGTAGGGGGGACGTGGGGGACACACGGGGCAGGACTTCTGGGAGCCTCCTAATTTGTTTTACGTTCCTTTTTCTCCCTGGGTGAGTCATGCTCATCTCCCTGTGACTTGAGAGTTCACCTTGGGATCTCATGCCATCTTTCTGCCTTTATGAGAAGGTGTGGATGATGATCCACCCTAATGGTTTCTGTTGCCAGCTGTGGCAGCATGTTTTATGACGGGCGTGGTACATTCCCATTTTCTCTGTTGTGCATGTACAGCCCCACCCGTGGCCACTCCCACCCTCCCACTGGGAATCGCCCACAGTAAGCTCTGTAATTACCTTCATTTGATCTGAGGAATGGATTTGGGAATCTTATTTGCACAGTCGTAAGATGAGCATGTTAAAAAAACAAAACAAAACAAAACAAAAAAACCCCCTTTGAATGGCTGATTCACTGAGCAGGGATGTGTTAAGTGCAGAAACATCAGAGACACCAAAAACCAACTTCAGGCACTGCTTAACTTCAGGTTTTTTTAGGTTTTCTTTGGAAATGTCGGACTACAATATGTGTAAGTACGTAGAATTTCACCTGTTTTGAATTCTTCATGTCAGCAGGCAAAGCTGCCCTGAGTTGCAGTTTTGGTTGGAACAGATTCTGTTGGTTTTACACGGAATTAAACTGAATCTGTGCAAACTGCAGCTTGTACATGTTTTACATGTTTACTCTGGGCTATACAGTGTAGTTTACACAAGCCTCTGAGCCCCTCAGAGAAGAAAAACATAATTTATGCAGCCAATAATGCAGAACCGGTTCAGGCATTTATTTTTGGGGGGAAACCTTTGAAAAGGAAAAAAGAAAAATCCACCCAAACCTCAAGAGTAAAGCTCCTGCTCTGACTTCATAAGATCAAAGCTCTTTCAGCATCTACCTAAGAAGCAGTAGCTGATGGGGAGTGATGTGTTCTGCTGACACCTATTCCTAGGCATGCATGAGGAATGGTGCATATAAAGCAGGAAAGATGGAGGAACAGGTCAGGAGAATGACATTTATTCCTGACCTTCCAGTCCCAGCAATAACCTTCCTGTCCACAAAGCCAAAGTGCTGTTTACTCCCAGTGGTCAACACTGGTTCTCACTTTAAGGTTTACTGGGGAAACTGGGCTGATGGTTTGCTTGGGTCACCAGGAAGAGCTTTTGACAAGATGCTTCCTCACCAGGTTTTAAGGGAACTAAATATCCCCTGAAATCCCGAATATAGACACAAAATCTCTTTGCATGGCTGAATATTTGGTTAAAAGAGAAAATAGAAGGTAGAGGAGAGTGAGCAGCTTTCATGAGGAAGGAGGTCACCAGGGTGACCTTTGGGGAGTCTGCTGAGACTTTGTGGGGCTTAAAGTATTCACAAACAACCTGGAAAAAGAGGTGCAAAGCTCCATGACAAAATTTGCAGGTGATGGTGCTGTTCTGGACAGTTATGATGAAGATGAGGTGGGAGGACCAGCAAAAAGACACGATGAGGTTCAGTGATGGGGCATTAACCTTGCAGGTCAAAGAGGAGTGGAAAAACGTTCGTAACCAAAACAGGGCTGCAATTCTGCACCACAAGAGGTCTGTGACTTGCAAATTATGGTTGCTGTTGCTAAGATTTTCCTCAGGAATTTCCTCAGAATTCCTCAGAATCTTGTCCACTGCTGGAAATTGGATACTGGCCTAGATGAGACTTTGCTGTCTCTCAGGAAAGGACTTTTTCCCTACCATGTGCCCTGCACACTGTTTTAAACACAAACCCCACGGAATAGTTCAGGTTTCAGTGCCATGAATTCTCTGCAGTGTAAAAAGCAACACAATTCCAGAAGTCACATCTACCTGCCTGCAGCAGCAAACACTGCTTAGGGAAAAGGGAGAGACAGAACGAAACAGTGGGTGGAAAAATAAAAAGGCAAATGCCTGATTATCCCAACACCTTTGTCTCCCTTCCCCCCCAAAATTACGAAGTCATTCCCACCCCAGCATCAAGTTGAGAACTCAGTTTTGTAATTTAAAGCATTGTCTTTGGAATTCCAAGAAAAGCACGAGACAGACAGACTGAGGAATAAATGAGGGACAGTTTGGAGATGAAAGAACCTTATGGGGAAATATGGCCTGACATTGTTTTGCAAAATGAGTAACACAGAAATATGTTAATCCTTTAGGGAGGAATAACTGCTGGGAAGAAGATGAGATAGAAGAGACTTGAAATTAGGAAGACTGAAAGAAAGGGAAAAAAGTAGAGGTCGTGCATGAAGGCATTAAACTCCCCAGGAAGGATTTTGTAAGCATTAGAAAAGTTGATGTTTGCTGTAAATAGAATTACAAAGGAAATTCCCAGGGCAGGGGACAAGATCTGAAAATGAGGGAAAATATGAAATAGGCACAGCTAAAGCCATCTGGTTTTAGAGTTATGAGAAGCAAGACCAGCACAGGAGTCTCTAAAAGCTGTGGATTGTGACTGTATCATTCCTTCAGCCAATTAACCTTCTCCCCTTCACTGCCCAATGTCCGAGGCTGGTTCTTCCCCTTTTCCCTGCCCACTTCCCAAGCACTCACACCTCTGCTACACCCACCTGTTTTCCCAATGCCTCGTTTGTTCCTTGAGCCTATTTCTGTCTCATCAACACTGCGTCCTCACTGCGAACACCAAAACACCAAGAACAGCTGGTTTATAGCAGAATTTAATTTTATTCTTCGTCTACTTTAACTCTTTTGGGAAAATTCTTTGTGAAAACTGTTTCTCCTAAAAGAAAAGCAAAACAAAGCGGAGCTTCTTCCCCCAGCTCTCTTCATCCCTGAGTGTTTGAAAACACAAAGTTCAAGCCAGCGTGATTTAAATGTTTGATGCAAAACTTTTGCAAAATTTGTTTATCTAGGATGGATATTTTCAGCCTTGTGAAACGTGAGAGGCTTTTATATTAATTTAAATTTTTCCTCAGCAAAACCACAGAGGGGAAAGTGCCCAAATTTGTGATGTGCAGACCCTTCTTCGAGGGATGCCTGAACCTCTGCAGGGCTTCAATCTCGAAAACATTTTCTCAAGACAGTAGCTAAGAAATGGAACCATGATAAAAGTCTTTTCCATTCTTAAAAATCTCGACTTTTTAATGAATATCTGAAGCAATGCCCTCCTTCAAGAGCTCTGTTGGTGTTCAAAATAGCATCTCTGCTTTCCACAGTTTATGGACAAATTCCAAATTCAATCCTTTTTGTGTGTCCCTCTGCCGAGTGAATCCCTTCAGGCTGAGCATGTCCACTGCATTGATAACTGAGACAACAAATGTGCTTTTACTTTTTTCTATCCCAAATTATGGTTAATTAAAATATCTTATGGCAAAGTATGAAAAAAAAAATTCTAAGCTAAATAAACCAGAAAATGTGAAGCTCACAAGTTATAAGGAGGAATTCAGTTCTATGCTTTTCTGAACACCTCTCACTTATAGGAAAGCAAAAAAAAATAGGGATTTCTTTCACCCCAAAACCTGAGGCAATAACACCCTTGAAATAAAGGACAGGGATTTCACAGAAGCAGCAAACATCCCAAAACTGTGGGTGCAAAAGCAGTTTTGCAATAAACAGTCGGAATAAACAGTCCCTGTTTTGTTGAGGAAACATCATTTAAGCAAGAATATTGAATTGTGTACAAGAGCTTGCAGCTGTTACAAAATCCTTAATAGAGGTGAAAATTAGAAGCAACAAAAAGGTGGAAATTAATTAAGAATCATCTAAATCCTGCATTTTCCTCTATCACTGTGCAGTTTATGAAGCCCAAGAGATCCTTTCTGGGAACCTCATTCCCCCTCTAAAAGGGGATTTTGTCCATTCTCTCCTTAGTGTGAAAATGAACTCCTTTATTGTAATAGAATCTTAAATTTTTGGGAGCAGCTGGCTCTAAAGAGGTTGAAACTACACTCATTTCTTCTCTTAAAATATTAAATTTCAGTGATACATAAACCATAATTAACTGATCTAAGGGGGTTACCACATTAAAGGCCGAGACACAAAAACTGAACCTATTACAAAAGCTGCTCTGTTTTCTTATACATAAAAAATAATGCAAATTAAACTTGTTACAGGTGTTTGTTTTCAACACACAAAGCGCAGTTGATAAAGAATATTCATCGAGGGACTCGAAATCCAGTTTTGTGTTATTGCTGACGAGGTCCTCTGACAAGCAATTTCAGGAGAAAGAAAGAGGATTGATAATTTAATATGTATTTAGATGATATAAACCCTCACAAATCTGTATCAAGTTTGATAATGGCAGCAGCTCAACATTTTGCCTCCTCTTACAGATCTCTGTGGGTAATCACATTTTCCCTTGTTCCAGTGTTTTTGGGGTTTTTTTGGATTTTCTAAACAATTATAGGACTAGATTTATAATATGGTAGTATTTTGGGCATTATAAAGAGTGATGTAAAACCAGAACAAAGAGTTACGGGTTCAGTAGGAGAAAAAAGATGACAACATGGGAAAGCAGAAACCTTAACAAAGAGTTTGTGGATGTTTATTCATAAATTAATGAATAAACTCAAAATTAAAGAACGTCTTCATGTTAGACTTTTTGCATTCATGTATTTACACCCTTGAATTGAATATTTTTTCCTGTTAAACCCCGAGTTTTACATTGTGGCAGCTTATCAGCTATGAAGTGGGAAATGTGTTTTATAGCCCAGGAGATTTGTGCTTGGGGTGAGTTTTATCTGCGTTTATTGTAAATGAATTTCTATGTGAGGAGTTTTCGTCAGCATTAGCTGCTCTTTGCTGGTGAAGAGGCATAAATTTCTACTTGGAAGCAACCTCATACTTTGCTTCCTTTGTCAACACTTTTTTTTTGTGACAGAAGATCTCACTCTGCCATCAAAGACCATTTTCCTCTCTGGTTGGGAGTCTTTAGAGCAGAGCTAAAAGGTGTCTGGTTTTCACAGCTTTTGTTTCCAATTCATACCAACACCTAGAGAGCACAAACACTGGAGAAATTCAGAGCCACAGGAAAACTGAGGCTGGAAGGGATCTCTGGGGATGATCTGGTCCAGCTCACCCTGCTCTGTGCCAGCTCAGCTGAGTTAAAGTGGAGACAAGAGCAGGAAAACAGTTAAAAAATATAAAGCACGTGCCTGGTTCCTTCTTCTGTCAGGGAAATGCAGGCCCTGTGTCTGTTCCAAACCCTGTGCATGATGTTTGGACATTACCATCACTAATGAGCCCCACATCAAACTGGCTCAGCCAGGGTGAAGGAATTCTTATGGGTTCTCTCATTTGGGTTTCTTACAGTCTCCCTTTCCCTCTCTCCTTCAGATTAAATAATGGAGTTGACACTTTTCTTATTGGGATCCCTGTGTATCTCACTTTTTGGGGGGAAACTCGGTGCTGCTGGAATAAGGAGTGTGCAAGAATTGCAGTTTTTATTTCATCAAGAATGCAGATGTTTGCACTGGTGGTTAAGAAATAAAGGTAAGACAGGTTTCTCGTAAAACCACAAGCAAGTATCATAGGTGCATCACATGCTTATTGTTGAGAACTCCACGATGATAAATTTGATTATCCAGACTGTAAAATTCATGGAGTTCACTCCTGACACTTCCTACCTTCACTTTCAGTATTTACAGATTCCACGTTTTCATTCTCTCTTAAATTCCACTTTGCCTTTCTTTCTCAATTTTTTTTTTTTTTTACCTTAACAGAGTCTTTATTTGTGGGAAAATATTCTAACCCTGTATACCTGATCTTTCACTGTTTTTGTTTTGAACATATTTTTTAAAATGGCTCTTTCTGTGGGGGCTTTCAACAATGAGGAACATCATCAGTTTAAGCCAAATTTTGCAGCCTCCTTTGCAGTCCCGTTGAGCATTTTTGCACATTGGTGCATGGATAAATCTGACTTATTTTGCCTGTTGAAAACAGCTTCCTGCTGTGTTTTGGTAGAGTCAGAGAGGAAAAGGAGCAGGTGACTGAATTACGCTGGGTTTTAGCTGTTAAATTTGCTGAACACCGAGCTGCAGGGCACTCTCACCTCTGAGGGTGGGCAGAAATCTAGGAAGCTTTTACGTTTTTTTAGGAAGAATTCTAGAGTGTTTTAACCGTTGAATGAAATTATTTTGAGGCAAAGACCTTTTCCATACGGGTATTTTACTCTGTATACTAAAGAGATATATATCCATGGACAGTAAATTTCCATAGATTTAAATAAGTGGTATTATTGCTCAACACCTCACAAGACTGTGTGCAGACTGAAAAAAAAAAAAAAAATTACTTTGCATGAGTGGCTAATCTTGGAAAAGTTGCTCCTGGTTTGTAATTTTTCAGTGCTTTGAAAGGTTCTTATACAAGATGTTGGACAATAGGATTTGTTGCATGTTCCCAAAACAGAATCCAAGTGTCACAAAGCTGACCCCAAATCCACAGGGTAGAGCAGGTGCTCTCTAGACACTCTGCATTTCAAAGAAAAAAAAAAAAAGAACCCATCCCAAATCTATTCCTGGGTGGAAAAGTAGGGCAAACATTAATTACTGACCTTAAAGCACAGTGGAAAACTAACGGGGCATTGCCAAGTCAGAGGATGAGAAATTCTGGAATATTAATGATGTTTGCCTGTGATCTCATCCGTGGATGGATACCTGTGTTCTCACCTCCCAGAGGACAGGGCTGAGGCTTTTTGAGGTCTCCAAGCTCAGTGGCCCCAATTAATTTCGTTCTGGTGAATTTTAGAGAATCAGCTGAAATTACTGCAGAGCTGCAGGTCTGAGAATTGGCTGGGTGCAAGTGGATTTACAAGATTGAGAGGAGTCAAACCACTCCCTGTCTTAAAACTGGAAAGTGTGAGGGAATTACAGGTGGCAGATTCAACTTTGTCCCAGAAAAACACAAAATTTTAAACTCTGCTGAACTAAGAGGGGAAAATAGGCAAAACTAGAAGCAATTATGAATTTGCAAAGGAGGAATTGCCAGTGTGGTTTCCCTGGATATTGTCTTTGCAAGGAGAGAAAAATACAGATAATACAGCTGGATATTAGTGAGGCTGCTCTGCTGTTGACTGTGATGTCCTCAGGAGAAAGCTAAGAAAATGTATTTGAGATAAAACTCCAGTAAAGAGAGGAGGTAAAGCTGGGTGGAACAGAGCTTTAGGAGTAGTTAGTGACTGGCTGCTGTCACAATGAAAGGGTATTTGGAGTGGATTTCTTCAAGAGCCTGCCCCTACTTGGTATTTTCACGAATGGCTTGAGTGATAGGCTGGAGAGGAGCTCTAATCAAATCTGGAGATGGGAGGCTTTGCCTATGTATGTGGAGGGCAGGATTAATATCCAAAAGGAGCCAAGAAAAACAGTCTGAAGAGAGCAAAATACAGTTCAGTGGTAACTGAGCTCAGCATCCAGGCAGGAAGGACAAACCCTGCAGACAGTGAGTGAGGAGAAGGGGTGAGGCAGCAATTCTGCGTGGAAAGATCTTGGGGTTTTAAAGGGTTGCAGGCTGAGCCTAAATCAGCCACCTCGTGGCATAATGAAACAGGCAGACAGGCTGGCAGGGGTGAGGTGCTGGCAGAAATATGTTCTGTGAGACCTGGGAAGGTAAATCCTCCTGGTCAAGTGTCAGCTGAAAGCTGAAGGTTTGGGGTTTTGCTCAGTGCAGTTTGAAGCGCTGCACCCCGGTTTGAAGTCCACAGGAGAGGAGGGAGAATGATCAGAGCCCTGGAAATTCTGGCTTATGAGGACAGACTTACAGATTTAAGGTGGTCTAGTCTGGAAGAGAATTGATACTGCAGCACATTCCAGCTCTTTTTTTCCCCCCTCTTACTTGCTCTTCTTAGCAGCAGCTCAGGAGGACAGTGCCTCGCTGTTTAATTATTCCAGCTGGGAAAATAGTAAATTATTTCCTTCTATGAATTACTTGCATTCCTGGGAGAACAGGTTCCTGTCTAATATTTCTGGCATCCTACCATTTGCCCACGGAGGGGAATGTTGCAGGGACCTGTCCTGGCAGGTCTGTTGAACCAGCAGTTAGGAGTTTGCAGGGCAGGGATACCTACCCATTCCAGGAGTAAAGTACGGGATAGGTGTGGAAGTTGTAACTGGATGAGCTCCTTTGAGAGGCTCTAACAAACTGGTGAGGCAGCAGTACAGAGGGAAACAAATTGGGTTAAAATGACAGCATGTTTAGCTTCATTACATGACTCTGATGGAACCTCACCCTCTATGCTTCATCCATTTCTGAGCACTTCACCAGCAGAAAGATAATAATGCTCTGCATTGCAGTAGCCCTGTCTCATCCAAACATCTTAAAACGATTTTACATATATTTACTAAGCCTCAAAAGGCACTGCTGAGATTTGTAAAGGCTGCACAGGAATCACTTTGCTAACCACAGGTTGAGCAGCTCCCTCCAGTACCCAGCAACATCCAGCAGGGCCCAGAGAACGCAGGTTTCATTTGAAAATGTTGAGGATCCAGGTAAAAGACGTGTAATGACCTTATGTATTATTATTTTGTTTACAGAATGCAAAAAGAGAAACCAAACCAGATAGCTCTAAGCCCTTGCATCTTGAATAAAATAAAGAATAAGATATTCTATCACAGTTGTTTGGAGAAACCTGGTCTGGTGGAAGGTGTCCCTGCCCATGGAACAAGATGAGCTTTAAAGTTCCTTCCAATCCAAACCATCCTGTGATTTTATGGTTCTGTGTGGGTTCTTTTAATCACTGTTTTAAGGAATTATAGTGGCATATAGTCCCCTGGGGAAGGGGGACTGGTTTTTTTTTTTTGGCAAAAAGGGAGGTTTTTTTTGGAAAAAACCCTGCAAAAACACAGAACTTTGGGTCATAGCCAGGGGTCTCAGCCCCGCTGGCACGGTGGAAACAACCACTGCTCGTGTCTCATGTGTGCCCAGGAGACTTGGGTGCACAAGATGGGTGGAAAACCCCCCAAAATGGGCAATGTTGTGCAAGACTTAACTGATTTTAAAGAAAGCAACAGAAAACCCAGGATGTTTGTCTGTGGGGTGAGGAGGCAGTCGGGGAAGTGGCAGAGGATGTGCCAATGAGGGCACGGCTTGGATTTATGTCCGAAACGTGGCAAAGGAATTAATTATTGCCCTAATCTTATTAGAAGTGGCCAAGTGTCTTTGATCAATAGGACTGGCCAAGACTTTGCTTTTAGTTTCCAATGAAAGCAGCATCCTGTGGCAGCACATCAGGGCATTGATCCCACAGTGACTCAGGAGGGAGAGCAGCACCTCAGAGCTCTGATCCTGACCCACATTTCCATGGAATTGTTCAGGCTGGGAAGGGCCTTAAAGCTTAAACCTTCCACTAGAGCTGGTTGTGGTGATTTTCTCAGGGTACCTCAGACTCCCTCAGCCTTGCAGAGCTCTGACAACTCCCACCCTACTCTCAAACATTGCAACATGAAGAATTCCTTGGGAAGAGGTGGCCCCGGCCGTGCTCGCGGAGGCAAGAGAGGAGGATGTGACTTGTAGCTCTCTCCTAATCTGCATTATCTCCATCATTAATCTCTTTGTCTTTGGAGCTAATGATTTTTGAAGTGCAGGAGAGCAGAGAGGTGTGTTTGACCCAAATCTCGGAGCTGGGGCTGTCTGAGGAACAGTAAAGGGCCAAGGCCACCACCAGCAAATCCTCTGTGCTGGGAATCACCAGCATTTCATGGCCTGATGGACACTGACCCTCAGCTGGTGTTTCACCTGTGCCACATCCAAAACAAATTTTCCTCACTTTCCAGCTCCAAAGCTTGTGCAGGAGCGAGGCTGGAGTGCTTTGCATGTGTAATTGTTTGGTTTGTGAGCAGGACAGAGCAGGACATGTAAAAACCCTTCATTCTACGCTTCAGTGCTTTGAGTCCCTGCTTTTTAAAGGGTAAATACATGGGGTGGTTTTTAAATTTTTTTTTTAATTTTGTTTGGGTTTATTTGGAATTTTATGCCTTTTGAAATGCCTTGCATGGACTAATGCAGAACTTCTGCCTTTCAACCTATCTGTGGTCACTTGAGGTTGTTAACCAAAGGATTATTTTGGTTCTAACATGAATAAATTATCCATACGTTTTGCAGGGCTCGGAAATTTCTGTTTCAAAAAATTTTTTGAGGCCATATCACTGCCTCCCTGTCCTTGGTCATTTACCAGCACATGAAATCAGGTTATGGGTGTGATTTCATGACTGAAAGGAGTTCTGCATGACACCACTGCTTGTGTCAAATATCTGGAATTTTGTGGCCAAAAACATTAGAATATTGTTGTTGTGGTTAATGTTTAGGTTCCAGAAATCCTAAACAATTTGGTTTTCTTTTAATTTCTGTTTTAAAACACAGATGCTGTGAAAGGATATTTTCTGATTTTTTTTAAATGTATTTTTCTCATTATCCCCTGTACCTGAGCTGCCAACTATTATCCTGAGAAAGGAAATCCTGTTGTTACCAGGGATGGATCCAAAGGATTTTGCTCCATGAAGAGGGATCTTCCCTCTCTCTACACTTGCCTCTTTCAGGTCAGTGTTTTGCAGTAATATTAAGTGTTTTATGTGTTCCTGGCAGGTCCCTGTGCTGCACCCACCACAGTGGCATTTTAGAGATATTTCCATTTACTCCCCAGAGCACTGGACTGACTCCTGGCTCCGGCACGTGGCTCCAGTAACACCCAGGAACTCAGCAGTATCACACCAGAATCTGTGTTCGTGTACAAGCCAGGACTTTCTCACACTGCACTTTTACATTTGAA
This sequence comes from Orthonyx spaldingii, assembly GCA_013397795.1. Taxonomy (NCBI): domain Eukaryota; kingdom Metazoa; phylum Chordata; class Aves; order Passeriformes; family Orthonychidae; genus Orthonyx; species Orthonyx spaldingii. The sequence continues at coordinate 1,264,803 of VZTJ01000926.1, read as the reverse complement.
CTCAGATTATTTCATTTACATTAATCCTACTTCTGCCAGTGCCCATCTCCCCTCAGCAGGATAAACAATCTCCTTTAATTGTGCATTTTCTTGGCTGCATGTATCATACCTGGCTGACAGAAAACTTCACAGTCCTTTACTCCTTCAGAAATATACTTTACATATCCAACATTTTTTGTTCTTTTATGCCCATGATGAGTTATTAACAAAACAATTAACAAAATAAATACATTTTCAGCCTAAACCTCACCCAGCTCAATGTATCTCGCATAGCATTCAAATTAGAAACATATGATCCTGATAAACCAAAGTGAAACATTTATAGACTAAAATCTGGTTCCCCAAGATTTAATCTGCTGTCCAGTAAGGCAGGAGGGCCAAGAGTTGAATGACAGATGGTTGTTATTTATAGGTTTAGATAATTATTGTGTTTGTAACACAAACAGTCCCTTTCTTGCTGGAAATCTAACAGTCGGAAACTGAAAAGCGAAAAGAAAGTGAAATATTTCCTGTGCATGTAAAGCAATGAGAAGTCATTTTCTACTTGCAGTGCTCAAATTCAGTCATTCCTGCACTCAACACATCCTGGCTTCTCTCTGGCTGTCACTTCAGTCACCTTTCCATATCGGAATAAATCTACACAAAGTTTTCATCCTCTGCTACAAAACACACGAGGCAGAAGCACCAGATTTAAAACAGCAGTAAAAACAAGCTTGGTTTCAAAACATAGAACTTCCCAAGTTTTTGATTCACCATTGGATACAAGTTTGATATAAATCTCTTAAGGATCAGCGAGAGATGAGGTTTCCCATATTTTTTCAGAAATGCTTCTCTTGGATTGGTATTTAATTCTCCTGTTTGTTTTTTCTGTCAGGTAATGGTAAACACTTCCAGCTTTCTTTATAATTACGGAGCAGAAGGATTGGGTTAAGCTGCACCCCAGACAAGAAAAGCTACTTTTTTTCCTTTGGGAAGTCACCTCCAATCTTCCTTTCTCCCAGTCCCAATGGATCCATTCACTCACCTGGTGTTCCCCTGGCTCCTTCTCCTGCTCCTCCGCTCTGGTGGCTGATAAATACCTACAGGAGCTGCCGAGGAACAGGATGGAGGTGCTGACCTTCCCCTTCCCTCAGCCTGGAGTTCTTCAAAGTCAGCCTCGGGGACTTCACATTAAATAGAGGAGCCAAGGCAGGAGAGCCCTGCTCCCCCTTCCGTTTGGCTTTCACGGCTGAGTTCTAAAAAGCTGCATGGAGTTGTCAGAGGTTTCCTCTTACCTTTTTACTGAAGCACAACGGCGTGGTGCTGCTCCAGGACAGGATTAGGTCATTCAAACAGCCCTGCAGAGAGAGTGGAGGCTCAGCGGTACAGAGGCTCCAAAGGCTGGAAAGATCTGATCTTACATCAGGTGAGAGAAGGCAGCTGGCTGGGCAAGCCAATAATTATGATATCAGCTCTTGTTCGCCTCAGGCAGTCCTGCATTTAATAAGAATACAAATATGACTAAGCTGCATTTTTTTTCCCCTCTCCTTGTTCTCTTGGTAATTCTTCAGAGAAGTTGGGCAGGTATTGAGCTCTAACTGTCTGGAAAGAGAGCGCTCCCTCTCCACCTCTGTGTTTTCCTTTTGATTTAAAATACCCATCTGTTACCGTGTTTTGCAAACCTATTATCCACCTGTGGTTATTAAAAACACTCTTTCCTGGCATGGAGTTTGCCAGAGGATCCCAAAGCCTTCAGCTGCCAGAAATAGGTGCCTTTCTTGCATTAGTTCAGCCCCAACTCTCAGCATGGAAAGGAGCCGTGGCTCCACATTGGAATGTCAGAACATCTTGCACTGTTTAAAGCATCAGAGGAGCTCTACAAAACCAGTGCACTCAAGATTTTATTCCTCCCCAAAACCAGAGTGCCTTAACACAGTCATAAAACCAGGACTAAATCAGAGGAGTGGGTTTCTGTGGGCCTGTGTGTTTACATATATTTCTGTGGAGAGGTTTTTTTGTGTGCAGATCCGTAGGGAGGATCAGGAATTGAAAGGTGCAGTTGCAGGAAGGTGTATTCCTGCTGCCCTTACCTGGCTTTGTGCACACTCTCCAGTCCCCTGATCACACCTACTGTAATAATACTCACCTACCTCATAGGGTGTTGTGGGGATTAATTAATGTTTGTAAAGTGCTTTGAAGATGAAAAGCCCTGAATGAGTGCTAAATATAATTATCGTCATTCCACAAAACAGTAGAAACATCTCTGTGGCCCCCAGGTCATTGTACAGGTACACCCATGTTTATCTCCCACGATTATGGTCAGATACTGAACAAGGTATTGAAACTTTGATAAAAATTCCCTCTCTGCTCTGGAGAAGGAATTTAAATTTGTGTTAAGTTCATGCTATTCATGAAGTGTTTTTGTGATACCTGTTGGAGAATATTTTACAATGATTTTTGATAGAAAAGCTTTGCCAGGGCATCCACACAAAAACAGGTGGAGGGAAATCCACGTTTTCACCTTTGGTGAATTATTTCCTATCAAGTGTTTGCCAGTTTGATTTTATTAAATCTCTCAGAGACTTCTCATACTAGAAATGAAGACGTTGTCAATTTATCTGCTGGATCTTGTAGAGACATGGGCATGGAGTGGTGGTGGATATGCTCTTTCCTGTCTGGAAGATCCCAAAGATAGTGCTGGGTAATGACTTGTCTTTTCCAAGGACTTTCACGTTTGATGTTCCTCGGAGTTACGTGTCTAAAGCTGGCAGGGAAGCTTCTGAGATGGTTGGGACTACACACATCTCCATAATTCCCAAATTCTGCACCACCTTTAATTTCCAATTCTTGCCGTGATGGCTGGGACAGACAAACCTGAGATGGTTTTTGTGCCAGTGACAGCTCAGAACCAAACCAGCCCCCGGTCTGAGTGTCCCCCCAGGCTCTTGGGATGCAGCTGCTGCAGCAGGCAGTTCCTGGTCCCTAAGTCGGCTGTTTTAACACCACCTTGGTGGGTGTGTTTGCTCGAGCTGGAGTCACAGGTCGATTGCAGTGCAGAGATAAGAGCCTGAAGGAAAGCGAACCAGCGACTGGAGAGCATTATCTCTTCTTTGCCGGGATAACTATCAGGAGGAAATCCCTAGAGGAAAGCAGGGTGTCAGAATTTCCTGCAGGTTTTCCTGTCTCTCACCAAAGTGTGTCACAGCCTTGGATCAGCACCCACAGAGCACAGCCCAGCTACCAGCACTGCTCTGTGGGGTCTCCTTTTGAGCAGCAAAATAGTTTTGTAGAATGTAAAGTCAGTAATTTTTTTTTCCTTACAGAGTGTTGTTTAAAACAGTTTTTCCTTCAGGAGCTGAAGCCAGAGAACAGGAGAGATCAAGACGTTTGCATCAGAGCAACTTTGGTTTTGTCAGATCCAGACTAGACTATTTTAATGTGATAACTTTGTATCTCTCCTTGGTCTAGGCTTTTATGGAAAGACTGAGCTGTTGATTTGCTGTACTGGCAGCGATGCTAAACTGTTGAATTCTGTTCCCTAATCTGATATTTAATTTTAGGGGGGAAAAAAAAATCAAAATCGCAGCCATCAAAGTTGCAAAGTAAATATTCAAAATGCGAGTCAGTGGAACCAATTCAGTGGTGTCTGACAGTGCCCTTAGCCTGAAGTAATAACAGCAGGTGGAAGTGGTTCCTGTGTGCTTCCACCAGGCCTCAGCTGCCCAGTGAAGGCGACCAAAGTGGGAGGATTGTTTGGTGTTTCCAGGTAGGAAGCGCTGGAGAGGGAAGAGAAATGACAGGCTGCCTAACTGAGCCACACGAGGTCCTTGTGGTGTGTCCAGAATGAGCAGCTCGGGATCCTGTTTCCCTGTTTGTTTCCCTCATTTAGGGGGAGTCATTGTGCGTGAGCTGCTTCCTGCAGCGCTGTGTTTGGGCATATTGGCAATATGGAGTTATTTTGTACTAGAAGTTGGAGAAGTGTTATTATCCTCGTTTTCCCCAGTTTGATCCTTGTCCCAGACCTTTTCCCTGCACTGGTGTTTCCAAAGGAACTGGATAAGCTCAGCTCAAAGCTGTGCATGACACCTCGTGTGCAATTCAGAACATTTGATCAATTTTAACATTTAATATTCTTCAATTCCTTGACAGGTAAAAGCACTTCTGACCTCATTATAAACCCCTCCTGCTATTTATAATTGGCAAGAACAGTCTTGTTGATCTGGAAATTTGTCAGCGAGGAGCTCTCCCTATGAACTTCACTTTTTGCCCAGCCAAGGCATAAATTAATCCCTTTGATTAAATATTCCTCCTTAATTTAGTAGTGGGATAATTGCTTATTTTTAATACATTGTTTATATTTTATTATGCAGTGATGGCAGCAGTATTTGTTATCATAAATAGCTTTGCAGGCTTACAATTTTTGTATCCTAACATTTGGATGATAAGCTTACAAAGTGACTTAAGACGTAATCTAACCAGCTATTCTGCCACCATTAAATAGGAAAAGTGGCCCAGCATCTCTCCCTTGGGATCACCTGAGGGAAGACACACCTGGGTGTAACTTTAACCGTCTGCTGGGCTGCCTTTAAATAGTAGTCAGGGCTTGCTTTTTATCTTCTGAGATATCCCTAGGGAATACACACCTTGGTTTAACCTACATACACTGCAGTCCATTTCTGTCCCTCAGAAGTAATCACAAGTGCATTTATCTGGCAGTTTAATGTGTCTAGAAAAACACATTGGTTAAACCGAGCTGAGCAGTGTCAGCGTTCCAAATATTTCACCGAATCACAGGATGGTTTGGGCTGGAGGGGAACTTAAAGTCCATCTCCTTCCACCCCCTGCCATGAGCAGGGACACCTTCCACTAAACCAGGTTGTTCCAACATGGTCTTGAACAATTCCAGAGATTTAAGAGAGTATAATTCTCATTCCCTCTCCTTTTGGCAAAATATATCTGTCTTTTTCCCTGTTACTGTTACAGAGGAGCTGTGAGTTGGAAGAGTGAAGGATAAATTTCACTAGAGAGATCTGAATTAGAGCCTCCAAATCTGGCACGCCCATAAGATGCTCTTTTGTTGGCATCTGCAGAACTTTCAGTTTGCTAATTGTTCAATCTTGAATTAAAATACAAAGAACCATCATTATACACGAAACACCATTTCCTGACCAGTGACTGAGCGCTGCCCATAAAGCACAGCACGGGCAGCAGGGTGGCAGCCACTGGAAGGTATTATTTTGTTATTTTGGAAATGAGGATGAGCTCAAGGCATGGTGTTAGACTTGCCTCTGTGCCTTTCTGCTCTAGGTGAAATTCAGGAAGGTGATCTAGACACGTGTTACACTCGTTGTGTCATTCCTGCCTTTTTGACAAGGCTGCTCTTAGTGTGCAACTTTCCATGCAGGAGGGAAATAATTAATTAAAGAGAGAGATTGGGCTAATAATTGGGAGTAATAATCTCTGATTGTCCTCACAGGTTTATTTTGTCTCGTGCTTAGCTATTTGGTCCTTATATATTCAGTATCAGGACCCTGCACGGTTCCAGGGTAGCTGGAGCTGGAACCTTCTCCTGTCCTCAGGGAAGAATTCCCGTTCCTCCTTGGAGCTGATCACTGTAGAAATACAGAATTTCAGACCTCGGAATCAGGTTGGAATGCCCTGTAACAGATCATAAGCCTTCACCTCTCCTCACAGAACGTAATTAGTGAAGAGTTGGCAGCATTCTGTCAACTTTCCCTTTTTTGTTGACACTGCACTTCAGAAAAAGCCTTTTGTGATTTTTTTTTTCCCTTTTTATTTTTTTTTTTTTTTGTTACAAGGTTAACAGAAAGGGAGCAGGCTTTCCTAGCCTGCAGCTGCTGGATAAGTGGTAGCTTGGCAGGCTGTCTTTGTTTGTTTGGTCTTATGGCTTCTGCATTTTTGGCTGCCAGGTTGTTTCCAACATCACAGAGCTGCGCAGAGCGAGGCTGACGAGGGAGTTTTGGTGACATGACAAGAAAAGGAGAAAACCTACCTGACATCAGCTTCCAGAGCATGGGAATTTGATGGATGTCAGAGTCAGGGATGTTGAAGAATGTGGCCACTGTCACAAGATAATATGATGGAATCCCAGCAGTGCTGCTGATGTTGGAAAGAGGGAGGTTGATCCTCTGTCTCCTCACCTCCAACTCCTCTATCTGAACAGGACTTTGTAAAGGTCAGACCACAGGAGATTCAAAGGAGAATGCTGCTGCATCCTGGTTTTAAAGCCCTGAGGGACTGTGGGAGTTTCAAGAACCTGTGGATCTCCAAGGGAGACCTTTGAACCACATGAGTCTTCCCAACCCAATCCTGTCACACTCATCACTCTGAATAGGTTGTGCAGGTTTGGCCACTTAGTGGCTCAGGCATGAGCAGGGAAATGATCACTCATCCATGACTTCATTCTGGTGCTTCTAAGGCTTGCTGCCTGCTCTTTTTATTTTCCATTTGTTTTAGGCTGAGTGATGATTTCAGAGGTGTTGAATATCCCACACCTTTCCCCAGCAATGTGCAACTTTTAGTTCTTGGGGTTTTTTTTCCCGTTCCTCCTTGCTGATGCTCTGTGATGGACATGCAGCATCATTTCTGGAGCTGTGGCAGAGCTCAGAAGCTGAATTAGTCTGTGAATAAGATGTTGCTTTGTGGTTCAGATGAAAATCGTTGCAGTTCACTGCACTTCACAACCCAAGGTGAAACACTGTGCTCTTGCACTGTTCCTTTACAGCAGCAGCAGAGAATCTTGTTTGAATTGCTGGAGTGTCTCTCCACATCCTCTGCTTGCAGAACCTCCTAAATCCCTTTCAAAAAAAATGATGAATTTAGGAATATTGCTCTGGCTTTTCCCTCGCTCAACATATTTTCTGTAGAAGTCAGGGAATCCTTCAGCCAGAGATAAAACACCAAACACTCTTGGTACCACAACCTTTAACCAAGTTTCTCTCCAGTTAGTGACATGATTGGTTCTAAACAGGATGATTAATATTTAGCCAGCTAGAAGACAGCTAACAGTGCTTTACTCCTGCCAGAGGCTTACGCTAGCACATGATTATCTTCTTGTAACTGGCTTGGCAGAAACGTGTGTGTGTGTTGGTTTGGTGTTGTTTTTTTTTAGCCCCTTAACCATGTCTAATAACCAGAACAACTGGTCTGGCTTCTTTCCTTCTTGGAGTGTGTGCTTGGATGTTCCTGACTGCAGTGCTCCATGAGCAGCCAGTGCCAATTCATGCACGCCCTTTTTGTGTTTCTCCACTTCCACAGAATTTGAGGGAAGGTTTTTCCCAAGCTTTCCAAAGTGTCAATGGGAGAAATATTGATGCATCAGCAGAACTGAGTTGTATTGCAGAAAAACTGGTTTAGGAACACAACTCAAATTTTGTTCTGGAATCACAGAGTCCCAGGATGGTTTGGGTTGGAAGGGACCTTAAACTCATCTCATTCCCAGCCCTACCCAAACACTAAACCAGGATGAAATGTGGATTTCTTGTGAGCTCCTGATGAGAACACAGTTGTATCTGCAGGATTTACAGGTAAAGCTCACAGGTGTGTGGTATCACCCCTCCAAGGGGTTGTCTCAAATCCTACCAGCCATTATTGTATTGATTTTGAAACAGAAAGGAGAAGTGGGGAGAGTTAACCTGTTCTGGGACATTGAGAAGGAACACACTTGGGTTTTCCTAACAAATTACACTGCAGACACAGCCTGGGATGAATTATTTGACCCAGACTAGAGCAATGCCTGGATTTGGGGAAATAAGCAGCATGTTCAGCAGGAAGGTTATGGAGTTATAGCTGGCTGTAGTCAGGTTCTGAGCTGACCCCCCAGCTCCTGTGTTCAGGACTTTGGAGCCATCAGGTCAATAATCAGAATTCCCAGCTTCTCCCTGTCCTGTCCAAACCATTTTCCCATCTTGCTTGGACCATCCTCCCTTCATCTTCACCTTCCCATCCAATAGTGGAAGACACAAAAACCTTGTGCTGCCACGAACAGCCACTGAAATCATCCCAGAGGTATTATCTTAGAAACGAGAAAATGATTCAATGGAAGAAGGAGTGAATCACGTAAATACCCGGAGTGCTGTACCTCAGCAATGTCCCTCCCTTCTGAGTACAAAGCAAAGAACAAAAGCAGGCTGCTGCCTGGCATGGGCCCCTCCTAGATGACTTACTGGGACTGTGAAATCATCAGAAGCCTCAGAAAGAAGTGCTTAGGCAGCGTTTATAACTTGATTTTCTTCTCTTCAGTCCTCTGTGAGCGCAGACCTGGTGGCTGTGTTCTCTCGCTTATAGTCCAGAAGATGGATGAGGAAGGCAAATGTTTAATGTTCATAGATTTCTGGATGCTTTTTACATTTTAGAGGCTGACAATGGGTTTTTAGAGCTAAAACATGGATGAGGGTGCATAAACATTACAAGGTCGTGAAAATATGAAGCCACATTTTTATTGCTGAGGATGATTTTAAACACGGTCTTAAAAAACAAGCAACGTGAAATCTTGTGGTGTGTTCAAATGGAGAGTTATAATGGGAGGTGAAAATCCTGAACAGGCCATTAATTCCTATCTGGCAGCCAAACCAAGATTGCTTCAGCACTTAGAGGAGCTTCAGTGAGAATGAAACATTGATCTCAGATTGCCAGATATGAAATTAAGTGTGTGAGGCACAAGAGTCAGAGTAACCCACTTTGGAAGGTATTCAGTGCAAAGTATGTTGTGAAGGATCCTAATTACTTTATGAAAAATCATTGTACAAAAGATGAAAAGACTTAAGGAGGATAAAAAGGAAGTAATTGCAACCCTGAGGTTTTCATTCTAGGTTCAGTTAAAAATGTTTCATCTTAAACAAGTGTTTTGAGTTCGTGTGATTCTCCAAAGGCTCCTGCCCGTAAAGTTCCATCGGGAGCACAGGGATCAGTCCTCCCCCATGGTCAGCTCTCTGTAAATCCTGAGTTTTTAATGGTTTATTCAGTAAAACAGGAGCTCTGCAGCTACTCCACATTGCTCAAATGTCTTTGTCAGTGGTTTTTTTCCCCCTTTCTCACTGCCCTCCTCTGTTGTTTTTCTGCACTGTGTGCTTTTCACTCCAGCTCTTGTGACATCAGTGGCGAATGTCTGTGAGGAATTGCCTCGGGCCAGTGTGACTTTCAAAGGATAAGACAATTTGTTCCCTTGCCAATGAACAGTTTATTACATTTCTAATTATTGTTATTAGTCTGGCAGGTGGTGCCATGCATGATATTTTTACAACTGCCAAAGATGCAGGTACTACTTTCATGATGAAAAAAATAACCTGAGTAAGATTCAAAGGAAAACCAAGTGCTCTGCTGTTGTATGTGTTGGATAATTCTTTGCACTCATGTGATGTACTGGTTATTTTTAAATCTTAAGTTGAAACATCCTGACTCCTGAAAGATTTTGTTGTGAGACCAATTGTAATTAGAGTGTGTTAACAGCCTGGGTTAGATATGGAGGTTCCTCTCCCTCCCTCTCAAGTCCTTTCCTCTAATCTTTATTACTCTACTTGTTGTGCAAATTAAAGACTCATCATATTTATAAACTCTAACTCAGAGTTCACGTTAATCACTGCCTAAGAAAACTAAGTATCCCTCTCCCAATGAAGATCTGGGTTCCTAAACAGACTTTCTCTGCTCTGTGGGGTTGCATGCAGTCAGATTAAAGAAATAAAAATGATATAAATACTCTGCTGCTGCAATACCATAATATCCCTCTGGAGCAGCCCAGTCCAGTTCCACCCATTACTACATGTTCAGAGCACTTTATAAAACTCTGAGCAACCTGATCTAGTGAAAGGTATCCCTGCCCATGGCAGGGGGTTGGAATGAGATGGTTTTTTATGGTTTTAGCCCCAAACACTCCATGATTCCATGACAAATCATGTCATTCATGCCTTTTACACTCTCCTGGTATTGTGAGGCAAAACACACTTTCTTCAACCAGTTTCCCATTGATTATCCAGTAAATCCTGGGTGATTTCATGTCACAGTTACTAAAGAGGAGAAGTGAATTCAAAAGCAATGGAGAAATGAATTTGATTTATTCGCTGGTGGTTTCAACAGGCCAGCTGAAGAAAATCATAAGGGCCAAAGTCCAGCCAGAACTTAATCTGACCACTGCTGTAAAAGGCAATAAAACTGTTCCTATAAATACCTCAGTAACAAAGGAAGAGCGCAGGAGATTCTCCATCCTTTATTGGATGTAGAGGGAAGCACAGTGACAAGAGATGAGGAAGAGCCTGGATCCACCCAAGGATGCTGAGGGAGCTGTTGGAAGTGCTCCCTGAGCCACTTTCCATCATTTACCAGCAGCCCTGGCTGGCTGGAGGTCATTGGGGGTCAGCAAATGTGACACCCACGTACAAGAAGGATCTGGAGGGGAATCCAGGGAATGACAGAGCCTGTCAGCCTGACCTCAGTGCCAGTGTGGAGCAGACCCTCTGGAATGCCAGCACGTGGCACAGAGGGGACAGCCAGGTGACCACACACAGCTGGCACAGGTCCACGAGAGGCAGGTCCTGCCTGACCAACCTGATCTCCTGCTGTGACAGGGTCACCCGCTCAGAGGCTGAGGGAAAGGCTGGGATGGGCCTTCCTGGGCTTTAGGAAAGGCTTTGACACCACTTCCCACAGGATTCTCCTGGGGAAACCTGCTGCTCATGGCCTGGATGGGTGCCCTGTTGGGAAAACACTGGCTGGAGGCCAGGGAGTGGTGGGGAATGGGGTCACACCCAGCTGGGCCTGGTCACCGGGGGTGCTCCCACTGGGGCCAGTCCTGCTCAATATCTTCATCAATGGTCTGGGTGAGGGGTTGCGTGCAGCCTCAGGAAGATTGGATCTCAGGAAAAATGCCTTCACTGAAAGGGTCATGGATGGTGGAGGCACCATCCCTGGGGGGTTTAACAGACGTGTGGATGTGGCACTTGGGGACATGGGTTAGTGGTGGCTTTGGCAGTGCTGGGCTAACGGTTGGACTCGGTGATCCTAAAGGTCTTTGCCAACCTAAACAATTCCATGATTCCATGGTTGGTGCCACGCAATCAGCATTGCAGTAGGAGCTGCCTTGTTGTTACTCACGTGTCTTCACAAACATGAAGCAGCTTTTTCTGTCATTCTCATGATAAAATGAAATTTATTCTGGTAAAAACATTCATTTATTCTTTTCACACAGAATGAAAATTTTTCTATAGAATGAAAATCTTCTTTTCTTCTGCTCTAGGCCAGGAGAATCTCTTCTCTTTGCCCAGGAATATCAAACAATCATACTCAGTAAAACCAGACACACAAATTTGCTACAATTAATGCAAATGCATTTTACTGAATTGTACTTCAGTTTGAGAAGTTAAAAAATGTGGAACACTCTTCAGCTCTGTCCCCTTCCCTGATATTTTATTGTGACAGGACAAATTTCATTAATGCCACCCTCATGTCCCATAAAAATAGGACATAAACTGGCAGCACCAGAAAATTAGGTATGTCCTGTAAGAAAAAAGAATGAATAGAGTCATTTAGTACAAAAATTGAATATTTTTGTCTTTCTGTGACTTGCAGGAACTGCAGCTGTGCTAGGATGGGCTCAGGGCTTGGCTGACTTGTGTCTGCACCCGCCAGGGCTCCAGGTAAGAGCGGATCCTGCTGGAGCAGGGAGCATGGGCATGTTTTGGAGTCATTCCCTGCAGGGGCTGTTCAGCAGGTACAGTAGGCCAACAGTGGCACTGAGTCAAAATAGTGGCTGCAAAGATATTACAGACCTGGCTGCACCTGGTGCAGAGGAAAATAAAGTTGTCAGTCCTCTCCCCTTTGCCCATCACTTGTCTCATATTTCTGAGATACAGGTGTGTGGTTACTGTGTAAACAGACCAAGGATTTTCCTTCTAGGCTAATAAGCTGCATGTTTTGGGATTTTTTTTCCCCTTATAGTATCTCTGCCAAAATGCAGAAGCTTACAGCATGAACTCCTGCACTTCCACACCCCCTGTGCTCATTTAGGAGAAGGGCTTTGGTTTCTGGAGCCAGGATTCAGCCAGAACCTGCCCCTCTGGCAGCTCTACTTCAGCCTTTTCTGAATGTATTTCAGAGATTTATTTTTGTTTTCTCCATATACCAACAGTCAGAGCATCTTACGGTAACAGGTGGTGCATGAGCATGAAACTGTTTCTTGTTTTTACTGTGCCATTCACCAACCTGTTGTGACTATCCAGGCAGCTCTGGCTGTGGCCATTGGTTTTTGCCACTAATTAGGGGGAAAAACTGCCCTGTCTTCACCCTAGAAGTTCTCAGAACTAATTCTGATAATGTTCTTGTCTGCCACGGAGCCTGGGTGATAAAAACATAACACTGAAGGAATGACAAAGGTTATTTTGGATTATTTGCATAGAACCTTGTGGCACTGCTGTTTCTCCAGTGCCAATTGTAGCTCTCGGTGCCACAACACCACTTGCTGAGGAGAAAAGCAAAAGCACAGGTGTGAGGCAGCTCCCATTGTACAACTGTGTTATCTGTAATGCAGACAAGTGATTTATGATTGCACGTTTCATGGAGCAGAAATGATATTGCCAGAGGTAAGAACAAGGAGGAAAATTCAGACTCCCTTCGGGTGACAGACGAGTCAAAAATAAAGAGGATCCTTCTGCAGTTTTCTGGCAAGTCTCATCAGGAGAGTCCTGGAGCAAAAAGGGGAAATGTGGCTTTCCTTTTGCAGTCACTAAATTGCCCCAGAATAACCAGTACTCACTCAGGTCCCCTTGAGATGCAGCTGGGAAAACTGGTGCCATTCCAGCTAACTGGAACATTCTGCACACACCGTGCTGGTCTCACATGGTGAAATTCCATCTTTATATACATTATTTACATTATTTCCATGGCAAACTCTGACCACTTCTCCTTGTGCTTCATGGAAGGAAACAAGAATCAGCAGAATTGCTGAAATTGGGTGTCCACTCCTTTCCAAGGAATGGAAAGCCCCAGGTCCCAGTGGCAGGTATGGGGAAAACTTGAAATTGCTCTGCCTCTCATGGACAGTGATCAAGGGAAGTGAGGAAATTCCTGGAGTGCTGCTTGGTGGGCAGGACTTGAAGTCATCTGAATGGTGTGAATTGGAAACAGAGTACATTTTTAATGGTTTAATTGATTCTAGTTAATATTTCAAGTGCTGTGGTAACTAAAAGTAGTTGTGATTAATTGTTATATCACAAATACCTCACACATCCAATATCTGAGCCTTGAAGCAGTTGAATCTGGTCTGATTTATAACAATATGTAAGTGTTGAATCCTTGAATTAACCATTCTGTTCCTTCTCTATTTTCAAGTTACTTTGTTTTCGTTGTTTTGATTTTTTTTCTTTTGGATAATTTTAATAAATTTTATTAATTTTTCGACTCCGTTGCCCTGCGTTGCTTTTGAAAAGTGTTCCCTTGTTCTGTTCCTTTGCTGTTTAAGGCAATTTTCCAAGGAAAATCAACACCAGACCAGGTGCTTGGCCTGGATTTGGGGACTCTGGGCATGACCTGGTGCAGTGTTGCAGCCAGGAGGTGACACGTGGGGAGGGAACCTGCACCTTCTGCACGGCAGGTGCATGGTTTTGGTGTGTTAATGTGATTAAAGGAGAAATAATGCTAAATGTTTCCTTAATGGAGAAAATACACGGCATTGACAGCAGTGATTAAGTTCTATTAAGCAGTTGTTAGTTTGGACACGGGGTGATTAGTACATTCAAACCACTTCATTTCCAGACTTTGGCACCTTGGTCATTACCAACTCAAGCCATAAAGTTCAGTGAATCAAGTTGTAAATAGTTTTATTGGCCCCACGTTGGAAAAAAAAATTGAGGGTTGTGAAATTCCCGGATGATTTCAAGTTATGTATTTCTTAAGTCCTCGTGTTTCTGCTTTCTGTTCTTTAGTTATTCGTCATTGCAGAGGGTTTAAAGTCTGTTTCTGCCTTTGCAAGCACTAAATCCAATGGATTAATTGAGAGCAGAGAGTTGTATTTCTAAAATAAAATGAGCCAAGTGAAGAGAGGGTTGGAGATGCACACTGCTGCCAGCAAGCCAGAGTTATCCAAGGGAGGAATTTCCTCAAGGACACAAGTGGAACTGCTTTTACAGCTCCTGGAGAAAGGTCCATAGTTACCCACATGCTGCCAATTATTGAATAAAACACAGAACCTTACGTTTCTGTTGGTTTGCTGAAAAAAATTTTCACCTTTTTGAGAATTGTTTCGTGTCCATTTTATGATAAGGTGTCCTTCCAAGTAGATTTTATTTATTACTTTTTATTTTTTAATGAAAGGAATTTCATTCCTTAATTTAGGAATTGAGCTGTCAGGCCTGGACATAGTTCAAGATGTCAGTGCTATACAACAAGGTTCATTTTAATACCTCTTAAGTGACTGGGAGCAAATTTTTGGTTTCTCCAAACCAATTTGAGGATTAGAAAGATGTGCTGGCTTCACCCTGGTTTAGCTTTCAAATTGCCATGTGTCCTGTCAAGTCTGTTTATGATTTCAGTGACCCTTGCATCACTCCACTGCCACTTTACAAATTGCTGCCGAGGTGTTTATGGCCAAGTGCCTTTCTCAAATGTAAGCGATTTTCAGGAGCCTGCCCAGAAACCATCAGCTTTTACGGTGTGGCCACAGAAATGTGTGTGTTTGCCAGGGGAAGGCCTCTCAGTTCCCTCTGGAGTGCAAGTGTGTGCCTGCAGAGCCCGTGTGTGTGCTCGTGTGCCCGGGCAAGGCAAGGCAGGACAGCCCCATAACTGCAGGGAGAATGGAGGAGGTGACTGCGACTCACCACTTACTCACTGGCACACACTGTGGGAAACCCGTGCTTTGTGGTTTTTGCCGAGCGCTTTTTAGGCCGAGGCAGGCAAAAAGACACAAGTCCCCTCCTCGTTACCAAATTCAGCACTCACGGCCCTCATGGAAAGCAAATTTAGTGTCAGCTCCGAGCTGAGGAGCTGCACTGGGAATCACAGCTAAGCACAGCAGGTGCTGAGCTGGCAGTTTCACAGCAGATTGTGAAATTTGATCACACAATGGGAAATAGAGCCACTCCTTGAGGGCAATATCTGGAAACATAATGGGGAACCACCCTTCAAAGGTGATCCGGGTAATAATGGGGCTTAGAAACACTTTCTACCTGCTTTGCTTAGAAAATTATGAAAATTTTTAATAGTGTTACTGGTTTTTGCACAAGCACACTATATTTAGCTGTACCTCAACTGGTCCTGAGCTCAGACACACCCAGGGCAATAAACTGCCCAGTGCCACCATCACTGCAAGGTGGAAACTGGTAATGAAATTCTCAGTTCTCTTTGTGTTCTGGTCTCTTTTCCCTTCCCTTCCCTTCCCTTCCCTTCCCTTCCCTTCTCCCTAGCTCATCCTGCACACTCCTACATGAATATTTTACAAATACCTTGGGTTATGGATTTTTTGTTT
>VZTJ01000926.1:1231762-1249245 GCA_013397795.1 Orthonyx spaldingii | reverse complement strand
CCTCCCCTCTCCCTACAGCTTTTCACCCCTATTTTTTTTCCCTGGAATTTGACCATTTCTGCTCCCTCTGAGTAACTTTCACTGCAGATATTCCCTGGTAAATCTCTGTGTACTCACCCACGTTAATGAACGTGGAACACCCAGCATTAATGCATTTGGCCCCATGACACTCTGTGCTACTTGATGTCTCCCTCCTTTCTTCTTGAGATTGGCATAAAGATTGCACCTGTGCTCCTGCAGGTACTTTATGCACACCACAGCCTCTGAATAATGTAGACTAATAGAAAAGACTTCAAAGAACCATAACACAGGTCTTAAAAGGGCTGCAAGGAGAGGCCGGCTGGAAATGTTATAAGAATTCCACCTTTCCTGCTTAGCTAAGCAGTAATTTAGAAGGACATGTAAAGTCTGTGCGAGTATTTCAAAGAAAACAAAAAGCAAACAAAAGCAGAGCACACTGCCCTGATGCTGGAGACAAAGGGAGGGAGAAGGGAGAGGCTCTCAGCAAATCATCTGCTCCAGTTTGTCGCTTTTAGGTCCTGAGACAGAGGGTGAGCGGGGTAATGAAAATATTTAGAGAGATTTGGGTGTTATTTGATAGAGGTAAATGCACAGGGAAAGGAGAGTGGTTTAGCAGTGAGCAAGTCATTATGTGATTGAAATCAGTTACCCAGGAGCTCATTAGCAACAGAAGGTAAATGCCTTTCCTTCTGGAGCTGTGGGTATTCTCTTGGATCTCTATCTCACATGAAATTAAAACTCTGTCAAAGCCACTGGAGGGTTAATACCAGGCTGTTCTTTCCAAGACAGTGATTTCCACAGCCAGTGGAACCATCAGTGCCGAGGGATCTATGAGTAACAGACACCAAAATTGTCTGGATATTTGGAACTGGAAAGAAACTGCTGCAAGTCAATGAATTCTGACATTTTATGAGTCAAAATTACACTGCGCTCTGTCCTTGTCTCCTGATAATTAGAGTAGAGAAAGAAATAAGAAAGATTTGGAGAAGAACATACTATTTTAGAGTGATATTCCCTCATTTTCACTCTCGTGGAACCAGTGTGGAGATCCCAGCAGAGCGGGATTTCAGAAATGCGCTTTGTGCAGAAGGCAGGTAACAACAGAACAAAGGTTTCAGAGCAAACTTCAGGGGCACATGGGGAGTAACTGCTCTGTCTGAACCCAGCCTCGGTTATGGCACTGAGAGATTGTTTTGGCAAAGTGCCTTTGGGTATTCCTTTGTCAGTTTGGTCATTAGGAATTTATCTGCTACTGCAAGCCAGCCCCAGCAGAACAGGGGTTAGATATGTAACAGTGTTACATAACAGGCTTTTAAAAGGAAAATCTTGGGTTGGACATTCCAAGAATATTGGACTCAAAAACAATAACAACATAATTACTACTTTAAAGATAAGAGAAAATCAACTATGCTGATTTCTCTGATTATTTAAGGATATTATAAGTCAGCACACAGACAAGCAGCTGATACATGGAAGACAGAAGCAGTGATTTATAATAAAAAAATAAACTCCAGAACACAGGGGTACATTAAAAAAAAAAAAATCTTTAATTCAATCATATATATTTTAGGACACAGGAATTGTCTCCTTCTCAAGGAAAGGTCTTCTTATGACCTTGCAGGCTGTAATCTGACATAAATAACAACGGGGCAGATGTTCTGGGAGAAAAAAAAAATCTACATTCCTAACAAGGGGACTGCAAATAAATATATTTCAAAATAGGATGGGCTGACAGTGGTTTTTCTGTAATCACACAACACACACCTTGCTGTCAGTGCCCACAGAGTTTATAACAATCATGTACACCTTGAACACAGATACAGGTGGACAGTTGTGACAACACAGACCCGTGCATGAAATCAGGAACTCAGAGTCTCTCTCCTTCCTTTGATGTATTCACATACAAACATTCACCTCTCTTTTTTTCTCGGTGCAGATTTTGGACTCACTGGAAAAGCACTGGGGGAAAACACCCCTGCAGAGGCAGAAAATCTAAAGGTGGGAGGGCTGGAGAGCCAAAAGTCACCTCGTCCTCCTGCTGGGGTGACGACACTGCCGACTGAACAGCAACCAGGCAATTTATTGCTGTTACCAGCAAGGATTTTGCTTGTCCTTTTCCAGAGAACAGGTTTCTCTCTTAGCCACTGCCTCTGTGGGTGACAGTCCTGCTCTCCTTGCAGCTCTGACAGGAACAGTCTGGGTTCTGTCTCCTCCCCACATTTTACATGCAGGCCCCTGTTTTGTTTGCCCACGATGGGAACGTCTGCAGCTGGAACAAGGATGAAGCCCAGGTGTTGATGGCGAGAGTTATTGTCAGAACTCCCAGGAGGTTGAGTACAAACCCAGCTTTGGCCTAGAATTATAAAAGAGAAGGGTTGTTAGCAGCCCTGAGAACTTTTTTCCCTTCCTTGCTGGTTCGGATCATTTGTATGGTTTGATTTTCTCTTTGACCTTTTTTCACAAGTCCATCAGATTATATAGAAGTTGGTTTTCTTCACAAATATAATTTATATAAAGGGAAAGGTTTCCATTGGATAAAACTCTTAAAACTAGAAGTCCAGAAATCCTTTTAATCCATTCTTTTCAGACCTGGTATTTCTCTCTAATGTTACTTCGGGTTTCTTCTTGGATAAATTATAAGTTAGGAAAGTTATCAAGAAACGTGGCATTGTTGTCCTTGTTTCTTTAGTGATCTCTTGAGACATCAGAGCACCCAGTGAGATGTGCCAGGCTGTCCCCTGTCCCTGCAGAAGGGCTGTCCAGGTGACAGTGCTCTTCTTCCCTCATATTATATATTCGGGCTTTTCAAGCAGTTTAGACACTGACACCTGTTATTATAAAACCTTCAAGAGGCCCTGACTGTTCTTTAAAAGCTCATTAACACCTTTAGAAGATTTTCAGAGTGTATCAGAGACAGTGTAACCTTTTCTTGAAGCACACACCTTCTTTCCATTTGACAAAAGCCAGGGACTCCGACTTTTCTAATGCTCCCCCAAGAACAACCAGCATTAGAAAAAGGGAAGATCAAACCTAGGGCTGAAAATTCTGGAAAGAAAGTGTTGTTGTTTTTTTTTTTTTCTCACCATGTCAATAACCCTGAGCTGTCCATAGGAGAAGACAATGGCATTGGGAGGAGTTGCCACGGGGAGCATGAATGCCAGCGATGCAGAGAGAGTGCAGGGCAGCATGACATAGAGTGGGTTGAGGCAAATTGCTTCAGCCTGTGCACAAAAAGAGAGCAGAGATGATGGTTTTGATGCCCAAAAAAGCACAGAAACGTTTTGGCAGAGAACTGATTGTGTTTGTCCATGTCAGAGGCCTCGTTCTTCCCCAAACACTGCAGCCACTCGTTTTGGTGCTGCTTTGGACACTTCCAGTGTCTTTGTGCAGCAAATGCAAGAATTGATTTTGTGGTCAGGGCTTTGTGTTGCTGCTGTATAAATGGATAAATCATGGTTATATTCAACTGTAAACCCTGACTTCATATTGATTAAGAACAAAATTAAATTATCAGAAGAGGCAGATGAGGCTGTGAAGGGGAGAGCTTTGTTTTAGGGGTTGGCTGCAGTCTGTGGCCTATGCAAAAAGATTTTGGAGGAGCTCATTCCAGTTTCTATCTGGAACCAGCATTTCAATCTGCAGAACCCTGTGTACCCCAGCAACAGGAATCTCCTGTGGAAATGCAGGAGTCTGAATTAGGTCACACTATCTCCTTCAGAGACTTCTGGAAGGCCAGGGGTGGGGGTGAAATACAGTCATGGAATATTGCAGGGAAGCAAAGGATGCTGCTGGTGCTGTCTCCATGCAGAACAAATGGGAAAAAACAAGTACAGCTGGCAGTGACCTCATGTTTAGGCCAGAAGGCAAAGTCTAATATGCCAATGAATTTAATCCCTTTGCTTATCACCAGCAATGATTTCAGAAAGGTTGAGCTAAGCACAGTGTGTGTTTGTAAATTCACACACATACTCATATTTTTTTAAGTCTTGTACCCCTGATGGGATATATGAACTAGAGCCTGGCTTAGTAACCCAATTCGTTTTGACAACTGAGGAGCTGAAAACTCTCCTTGTAGGAGCATTTTAAAATGCTGGGACTCACCATTGAAGCCAGAATGGGGAGGAAGAGGGTGGTGGTGGCCACGTTGCTGGTGCACTCGGTGAAGGTGGCGATGAGGAGGCACAGCAGGAAGGCAATGGCCGGGTGAGGGATGTTCTGCAGAGGGGTCAGTTTGGTGCCCAGCCATGCAGACAGACCAGATTTCTGCAACAGAGCAAGGAGGGATGCCAGGTTGGAGAGGAAAGAACCACATCACTGTCCTGTTGCTGTTCTCATGCCAATCCAACCCTCCCTTCTCAGAGCAGTTCTCGTGCAAGCTGCTGTCTGCAGAAGAGCAGAGCCAATGCTCACAGACAGCATCGTTCAGTAGGTTACATAAAAAGAAGCATTATTTCCCTTCCAAGGGAGGGATTGGAAAGTATAAGATACTGCATTTATAGTGCATTACTAATAGCAAATAATGATTTCTCTGTTCAGGTCGTTACTTGTACATGATCAATATTTGAGGCACTTTTTTTTTAATATAAGCAAAGATATTTGAACTAATTTCCTAAAATATTTAGATATATATCTTATCAGGTGCTCTAGTGATTTAATGTCATTTCATCACATTGTCTGAGATCTTGATAACTGTCTGAAACTTTTCACACCCTTCAGCCTTGTCAGTCACTGGGAAGTAGCAGCATCCTCCCTGTCATTCTGGGCTTTCTGCAGCAGCTTTTATGCATTTGATTATTTATTCTACAATAAATTAATGTAATTTCTTAAATATTTCCTTTGCCAAACATGCACTTTTACATCTGAATTTTGATCTTTGAATTCCAGACTGGTATTTCCAGGCACTTGAAGCCTTTTAGAATTTCTTTATTGTCTATAGATTTATAAATGTGTTGTCTGCTCCATCACTTAAATCATTACTGAAAAATAACTGAAAAAAGCACTGGGCTCCTGGCGGATTCCTGCAGATGTTTTAACCTGCTCCTGAAGTTTCTCTAGCAAGCTGTACATTTCTCTTCTAATAGCTTAATTTAAATCCTATTTCCATAAATCCTTGGTTTGAAATACTTTGGAGACCCCTCCTGGGTAGATCGTCTCCTCACGCTGGCCACATCAATTACATTTTATTTAAAATGTGTCAGGGTAGCTTCTTAATCAGCCACTTCTCTAGAAACACAGTTAATTGTGCTGCCCTGATTGGCGGCACCACCCCATTGCAAGGGGAACACCAAGGGTTTGTCCTGATCTCAGGACTCCAAGGATGCCAGAATCTGAGGAGAGGAGCGTTCGATGCTCCCAGTGTGCCCTCTTGTGTCCTGGGACAGCAGGAAGAGCAAGATGGAGAAGAAACCACCCAGGAAGGCACAAATCCCAGGTGAGCCCAGGAATGTTACCTCACTGCCTTTGGCTAAGGCAAAGCCACCTCCCAGCAGGAACACGATGTTCCATGGCATCTTCTCCTGAACGACTTTCCAGTCCAGGAGGGGTGGAGGTGCTCGGAACTTTGCCCTGCCCCCTGGAACCCAAAAGAGATTTTGTAAAGCCACGTTACACCCTCCAAAGAAAGGAGAACTTGGTGGTGGGAGGTGAGTTTAGTCTGAAAGCCAGGAATCCCTTCTGTCAGCACACTCTGGAATTATCTCCCGGAGCAAATGCTGGGAGCACCATCAACAAAGGTTTTAAAACTTGACTTGCAAAAACTCTAATGAATGATCTGTAGCTGCTCCAAGAAGCGCAGCAGGAGTCAGGTAAGGGTGAGTTAAAGGTGTGGCAACAACTCTGTGTGTTTCTGTTAAGTCATGTATTCCCTCCTGAAGATTCCAGCCTCGGAATCCTTTGCTCATGTGTACACCAGGGGCAGGAACACCGCTGGGATAAGAGTTTCCCACTTAAATGAAGAGAAACAGAGACCTTCCATGGGATGTGTGCTTTGCCTAACCTAAAGCACACAGCTGGAAGAGCAGTTGGAATCGTTATTTAATATTTGAGATTTCCTTTGTAAACCTAAAACGTAAAATTTCCCACATACCCATACCAACAGTCGATTTTTGGTGCTTCAGTAACTCACCTGTTTGCTCTTCGTCTCTGTCCTGCTTGGAAAAGTCAGAAGGGAGGATGAAGAGCAAAATGGAAACGAAGAGGGCAACTGTGGCATCAGTGACATAGCTGCAATAGGCCAGTCAGATATTTAGTCAGATATTTTATTTGGATAAAATCCAGCCTATTTAATTTTTCTTCAAAGTGAGGAGGAGAAGTGGCAGTACCTTGTATCCTTGGTGTTGAAGAGAACTGTTGCCCAGCCTGGGATGAACCCAGGTTCTCTTGTAAACCACAGCAGTACCAGGAGAACGAATATGACCAAAACTTCAATTTCTGCAAATTTCATTTTGCCCAGTTTCTTGTTCTCTTCCTTGATGACTTCATAGGCCTTTTGCTCCTTAGCCTTGGCGGCAGGGCTGGCACCACAACCAAAATTCTTCTTAAAACTGGAAGAAAATGGATGAGAAAAATCAGAGAAATTTGCCAGATATCCTCAGAGTTATGAATCCAAATTTTATACTCAATCATAACGTCTTTATATGTATTTATGTAAGAATATTGAAATCAAATATTTTATAATCAGCAACCATGATGAGTAATAACTGCATGTCTTGACAAGATGATGAGAAAAAAGCTTCCTGTTCCTAAAAGCTCATTATTTAAAGATAAAGAAGTTAGTTACCTGTACACATGAGAAAAAAAATTACAGAATCACAGAATAGTTTGGGTTGGAAGAGACCTTAAATTCCATTTCATTCTAACTCCCTGCCATGGGCAGGGACACCTTCCACTAGACCAGCACAATGTTTATGTATTGACAACTTCCTTTTTACTAGGAAGTAAAAAGATGCCAGGATTTTTAAAACAACAGAAAATGAGAATTTTAAATGTGGATTTTGAAGGTGAAAGCACCATCTCAGGTGTTGCAGCACTCTTTCCATGTAAAATAAGGGAAGTTAGGATAATACAAACTTGATAGGCTGAGTATTAAACAGGTAGGCAATGCAGGCTGGTTGTGTGGGGTGATCTGCTCCAGAACTAGCACAGAACCAATCCTCGAGGTCTGAGGCAACCCCGGCCACAAAGGCATTTCCCAGCTCTCGGCAGAAATCAATTTCCTGCTTTGGAGCACAGCAATCTCTTAGGACACGCCAACAATGCTGCAGAACAGGTCATGTGCACTTGGAGCTTCCTATTTTCATCTACAGAGCACATTCAGCTGGGATTTGATCAGATTCCTCGAAGAAAAACTTGCAGAATTTTAACAGACACCGAGAGTACTGTTCTGGTCTCTGCTGTATGTGAGGACTTTGCCACCTGCTGTGTGATTTTTCTCATCAATAAAAGGGTCAATAACTTGTGTTCAATGAGTCCTTGATCACAGCCCCAGCAGCTGGGCTGCGGGGGCTGAGGGGTACTCACTTGAAGCCCAAGTACAGGATCTGCAGCCAAATCCACGCCAGAATCAGCAGCACCACCATGGTGGGGAAGGCGAAGGTGAACCAGGAGGCAAAGTTGATGATGCCACCGTTGTCACGAAAGAGGCTGGAAAATGCAGGTGGCTGTTAGCATCCAAAATTCCACATTCTCTTCTGTCCTTTATTAACGAGTCAGAAAAGGGGAGGTTCTGTGGGGCTCGTTAAGGAAGAGAAGCTCACTTCCCAGGAAAGGGATCAAACTGACACTTTCCTTCTCTGTGCTGCCTGGGACCAGCTGTAGCAGAACGATGCAGTTTAGTGGGTGTGTGACCCCCACATTCAGCCAGACTTACTCATTAACTTGTCCTTGCAGCACCAGGTTTGGTGTTGTCCCAGTCAGAGTGGCAATGCCTCCAATGCTGGACGAGTAACAAATACAGAGGGACATTCCCTTGGAGAGGCTCAAGTGTTTCTTCTCAAGCAGTTCATTTCTCTTGCTCTCTTCCTCAACTGTCAGGACATGAGAATTACCTACATCCCAAGGAAGAAAGGAGATGCAGGAGTTATACTGGACAGAAAAAGTCCTTGTACCTGCATAATTCAATATTTCAAGGCTAGGACACAATGGATTCAAAGCTGAAGGAAGCAAAGTTCTTCATTTTAAGGCTGGCATTGTTAATTGTTTGATCTTCTGCCCATTTTCACTGGTTGTCTTGACACAGAGCAGTTTTTCTGAGGAGAATTTGAAGTGTGTGATGAAGTTTGAACCTACTGCTGATACTTCCTGGTGAACGAGGGCGACGTCTGAACTGCACGTGTAAGGGAGTGAGGGAAGAATTCAGGGAATTATCGCAGAGCTGGAGGAGCTGGGCTGAAGGGAACTCATTCTCCACCAGCACCTGTCTGCTGGCACTGAGATTTATGTTCAGAAACCCTGGAATCACCTCAAAGACGGGGAGAGAGCAAGACAGCTGGTAAAGAGATATTGTTGCTTGATTGTGTACCTTTGGATTAGAAAGATCATTTTAATCCCTAACCTTCCAGCTGGAAAGGGGCCAGAAATTTCCACTTGGGAATTTCCTGTTATCTGATAAGTTACACAGTAGAAAATAATTGAACTAACATAAATATGCAGGGAACTAGCAAGCCTGATGTAAAGGCTTCCCCTAGTGGAGAATTTATTCTTTTTGTTGCTTTATTGGGTAGTTATAACCTCTTGGTATTTTTGATTTAACTTCAGCCAAGTCAGTAGCTCCTTGTGGTTTTTTCTGGTTCATGGAAGAGCCTCATCAGTGCTGTGTGGTGCAGTCAGGATGCTTTAGGGGCAGTCTGCTTTTAGAATTTACTGGGAACTGCTACGACGGAAGAAAGCACCAGCTCATCCTCCATCACCCTGAAGAGAAAACCACCCACAACCCATTCACCTTTTTCCTCTGGTTCTTTGAAGCTGCCAGGTGACTTTTCCTGCAGCTCAAAGGCCTTGTTGGTGTATTCAGACTCTTGGTCAGTGGTGCCAGACTCAGTTTCTGACTTGTGCAGCTGCTCCATCACCGCCTGTGCTATGGGGACCATCATGGCAGTGGTGGCCGTGTTGCTGATCCACATGGACAGGAAGGCAGTCACGACCATGAAACCCATCAGGAGTCTGGCAAGAGAAGGTTTGGAAAAGCTGGATCAGAACTCAGCCCTGCAATGTTCTTTGTTTTTGATACAAAGAGTCAGCTACAAATGCTGGGTTTGGAAAATGCTCAGCAATCCCCACCCAGCGCTTCCTCCCGCCCTGGTCTGCTTTGTGAGTGACGCAGTTAAGATTTAACATTAATTTTTTTTTCTTCAACTAATTTTTTTGCATTCTTATGGCTAGGAAAATGGAACCTGGTAGCTTGGAGCAAGCAGTTTATCCAGTAAGATCCTGCTTATTTCACATCCTTCTGAGGAAGATGTTTCTCAATAACACATGTTAATGCATTGTAATATAGTTTGAAGAGGAATTGCAAGCTGAATTTGATCCCAAATGGCAGTCAGTTTAAGCCATAAGGAAGATGAACTCTTTTTTTTCCCCCTCTTGTTGTTTTATCCCACCTCTATTATTTAAGGTTCTCTTCTTACTCATCTAAAATTCTAATCCTCGTTTCGGTATTACTCTGTTATTTGTCTCAAAATTATTCTTTAGATGAGATGTAGATTATATATCAGATGAAAAGGGGTTTATCTTGCATGCATTTTTATTCTATTGCTTTGTAATTTCCTTCGTTATTCCCTCTTCTTATGAGCTGAGACAGATTAAACAGAGTGATGTAGCCTGTGCATAGCTTAAAGTTATAGTCTGGAAAAAAAATTGTTCTTTTCTAAACAAGCACTCCCATATTTTCTATCCTCTTTGCAATCAGCAGCAGGCAGAGAGTCCATGTTCCCTGTGTTCCAGCTGTGGTTTTGCCTGATTGTTCAAAGGCACAGCCTGGCAGTGCCCTTTGTTTCCATCATTGATTCTCTTATTGTTTTTTCTCCACCTAAAGCCCTTTGGAATTCCAAAAAAAAGACACACCAGGCGTGTAACCCCTCAAAGGATCCCCATTTGCCAGGTTTGCTCAGGCCTTGGGCTGTGGGAAAGCATTTGTAGGGCAAGATTTGCAGATTCACATCGGAGATGGGATCTAATGCCACAAAATCCTTTATCCCACAGCGTTTCCAGCGCTGCTACTCACAGGGCTGGTCTGACACCAGTGATGAGCAGCACCCTCAGAGCCACTCGCTTGTGCAGGTTCCAGTTCTCGATGGCAATGGCCATCATCAGGCCCCCCAAAAAGAGCATATTGGTGTCCTTCAGGTATTCCTGACAGACCTGTGAGGTGGGAAAAGGGAGAGGGAACAGTCACAGGAGAGGGAACGTTTTCTGAGGGAGGTTATTCCAAAGGCCTTAGCAGGGAGTCACTCTGGGTGGCATCTGAGCGGGGAATTTGCTTTGATTTCAGATTAGCAGCTCCACCCAGAGCTCACTCTGGGCTTGTGCAAGTTCTAGTCCGTGGACAAGAGAGAGAATAACAATAATAATAAGAAGAATTAAGTTACAATGACATAACAATGCTATCAATAATACAAATATAATGGTGATGATGATGATAATGATATCTGTCTGGGGAATAATCCCAGAACAAAAGCAGCTGACTGCTTAATACACGGAGCAAGATCTCTTACTGTTGTTGAATCCATGATATTCATTAGTGGGAAGAGCAGGACGGGCAGGAGAGCTGTGACAGCCAAAGGCAGGGCTTCTGTGCACCAGAAAAGTGCCATCACTATGATCACGTAGCCACATTCTGCCTCCTGCCAGGGGAAGGGAACACGCAGTCAGAACACGCTGAACATCGAACCCGGGCCTTCTCCAGAAGCCAAGGCCTCGTAATTACATCCATTGCCTGATAAAGGGATTGGAGAAAAGGTTATTTCCTGTGCTTCTCTCCCATCTATCCTCTGACCCATGCAGATCCTAATCAAGTGACAAACTGTGCAGCAATCTCGTCAGGACTCCGAGGAGAAGACGAGTCCTTCAGCGGGGGTAAAAACTGTACCTGAGGAAAAGAAACAAATGGATGACTTTGGACCTTTCATGATAAGGGACTGGCAGCCACTGCACAGGCTTCTTGATTGTGCTGATGGTGTTATATTCTGTATTTATGTCCTTGAGTTCTAGAATTAGTTACTGATCCAGTCAAGGCTTCTCCACCTGTTCCTGCCCGGGCTTCAGGTCATGGCCCAGGTGAACCACAGCTGATTTCAACAGCCAGGACTTGTTGTACTGTAAATATTTTATAACTTTTCACTGCATTTTTATCATAGTGAAGACTTTGAAAGGCTCACTGGCAGACTGGTCACAGATCATTTCAGCTTCTGCTGACTTGGTCTTGTTTGTTTGAGGAAAGCAAGATCCCCTATTTCATGTCACTCTTTTTCTGAGAAAACAATGATTTGGATCTGCTCTGGACAACCACTCCAAATTTCATGTAAAAACGTTTAAGTCAGTCCCTGTACACTGAAAAGATTCAAAATTACTTGTCATAACAGTGGCGTTTGGTTGGGCTGAGGAAAAAAGCAAGAAGAAGTAATACTGGAGGTGTTGGTGTCTTTCTCATTTTGGAACTGGTGGAATGATGGGCAACAGCAAATCCAAAGGAGGAAAAACATGGTTGTGTGGTCTCGGATAAGGGATGTCCACTAGAATATACTGGACAGTATGAATGAAACTGTGGTGATGCTTATTGAGGCTGAGTTAGAGAGGATTAAAGCAAGGAGCAGGAATAAGGGGCGGCAGGATTGAATTGGTGATGCTTTGAACACGCTCAGGAATCTCGAACATGGTGTGGAGGTTACAGAGCTGCTGAAGGAAAAGGATGAGCAGGGAGCTGAGCAGTCTGGAGGGAAGAAGAAGACACCAATCCAGGTGTGAATTACCAAAGCAGTCAGGCTGAAGGAGTAAATCTGAAAGAAATTCCCAAAATATTCCTTTTTGTGCCTTATTTTTGAGCAAGAGCATTGAGAATCCTAATTATTCATCCCACTGATCACTGAGAGCAATTTGCCATTCTGACAATCCTTTTTCTCCATTTTTAGTATTAGAAGACACAGATGGGTGCCTTTAGAGAGACCCTAGCAGAGCTTTGGGATGTATCTCATGGGCACAGTGCCATTGTCTTCCATCCTGCTGTGAACAGGCTCTCAGTGAAAGCTGGAAAAAGGGTTTTCCCAAAGTCAGCCATCCCGTGAGGACATTCATCTGCCTTTCAGCAAGATTTTTAGCATTGTTTGCTCTCAATTGTAATAGCTCAGTGTCCAGTGCTATGTCATTATAGGGCAGGTTAATAGATCAACAGAATAGAAAAAATGTGAAATTCCATCCTGTAGCTGCTGGCTCACACCACTGTGTGCAGAGGCACCAGCTTTTCCGGCTCAGCAGTGACACAAGGCACAGTTTTAACCCCAAAAACCTTCTCATGGATTGCAAAGGGGAGAGGTCCAGGATGTTTTCAATTTTTGTCTTGTTGCCGACTGCATAGAAACCAGTGAGAGTCATTTTCAAAGAGGAACTGAACCAAGACTGCTAAATCATTCCACAGGTAGCTCCAAGGACTCACTGTATGTAACAATGCCTCCAGCAAGTGAGTTTGAACTCATGGACTCAGGGGGAAAAAAAAAATCTCTCTCTGTCTCCTTAGAACTTTCCTGATCCTGATCTCTTTTCACTTCAGTAACTCCTTTGCCTGTGGAAAGTTAACTAGCAAAAAAAAAAAATGTATATACTTTTTCATTTTTTTTTCTTCCTAGCAAGCTTTTAGGTAATAATTTAAACTATTTTATTTACACAGTGAGGGAACGAGAGGCCACACCTGACCAGCTGCCACATCACAGCTCCAGCCCGTGCCACTCGTGCTTGCAACCCAAACTCTGATAACTCAGAAAAGAGCTGTGAGGAAGACAGAGAGAGCTTTGGGACAGGTAGGGAAGAGTTAGAGAGGTGGAGAATGAGCTTGGAGAAGGAGTCTTTAAACTGGGAGTCAGCAGGGATCAGGAGGCAGAGACCAGAGGGAAGAGTTAGGACTCAGTGTCCAAAGAGAAGTGACAGGAGGGGTAGTTTGGGACGAGCTGTTTTGTGGTGCTGGGGCTGTAATAAGAGACCAGAGATCAGATATTTCTGCATGAAGAGGTTGGGAGTGCAAGAAACAGTGAAGAAGCAGCAGAGGACTGGCAGTCTGTCAGCTCACAGCTCTCTCTTTAAACGATCAGTGTCCCACAGATACCTGCCCAGACACTACAGCTCCTTGTAGTCAGCTTTTCCTGATGGAACCCTAAGCCAGGTGTCTTCCAGGACCTGGTGTTTTAAATTTAAAATCTTTGTTTGGGATGATTCTTACAGAAATATGCTAAAACAAAACTGAAATGCTTATTTTCCCTTATGTATCAGAAAGTCTTGGCTATCTAAAAATGCCTCTTCTAAGTGGCAGTGACAACAAGGAAAGAAAAAAATAAAAGAAGATGTGAACTGGACATTGTTAGAAAATCAGAAGGGGGATTAAAATTGAGCCTTAGGTTTACACCTATAATCTTCAGCATAGAAAATCCTTTTCTAAATCAGCCAGATGCAAAGCAAGAGTCACAAAATCTGAGGTCACTGAGTGTTCTTCTAGAAGATGCAATCACAGACATTTCTGTTCATCCATCTGTGCCCCACTGCTTTTATATTGCCCCGATATGCTCCAGGTAAACAGAGATCTCCAAGCAGCAGACACAGGTGCTCTGAGAAAGAATCTCTTTAGCCTTGAAAAGAGCAGCTCTGAGACGTGGAGGTTTGGCTTTTAAATGGAATTTTAAAATTTCTTACCTTGGTAGGCAGAGCCAGAGGCAGAGGGAGAAACAGGAGGGGTACCAAGATTATGATGAGGTATTTCCTGCAGGCCAGGACTGCCTGGCAGGAGACAGCCATGGTGCTGGAGCTGGCCCAGTGCTGAACGGCCTGGAATCTGCTGCTTGGAGCCTATATAAACACCAGGGAATATTAACCATTGACCTCAGGAGATTGGGTGTTGTTTTTGGAACTGTAATCGGAGAAAGAAGGAAGAGAACAAAGAAGGGAGGAGACAGCAGAAGAGTGTCAGACCAGGAACTTTCTCAAGACAATCTTTCGGAAAGGTGATAAATCCATTAGAGAATTAACTCCTTGTGGAGCGAGGAGGTTTTTGAAAGCATCCTGAAATGACCCACACTTTTAAAAAAGAATATTCATGATTTGGTCTCTAATAACGCCCTCTTTGAATAGGTACTGTTATTCCTCCTATAAAAAAGAGAAACTCCTCCCTCCAAAAGAGGTTGAAAATTATTTCAATTTTCAAAAAATATATGGGAACACTGAAAATCACATCCACACCTGCAGTGCTCAATTACAGGGATTAGAAACACCAATGCAGAATGTTATATAAACATCACTCTGTTCACTGAGAAATTCATTTTGGGTAGCAAAACCCACGGGGCAGAGCTGCTGTCAGAGGTGCCACTTCAAGTCCCCACACAGAACGGGACTGACAGTCCTTACCTTAGTGGATTGGGAAAGGCTTGGCATCACTGGGCAGACACTGGGTGCCCTGGGGTGATGTTATGAACTTCCCGTGTTCCTTAACCGTCTGCTTAATGCCTGAGGCACCTGGATCTTTAGGATGGATCTGGGGGGTGGGGCTGGAGCCTCGGGACCCCGGGTGCGGGTCGGTTCAACGGCTCGGTCCAACGGCTCCGGCTCCGGCGGCGCTGCCGGGCTGGGGGAGGGAGCGCACCGGCGGCGCTGCGCTGCTCTCCTGCCTTCGTGCTGACTTGGAGAGAGGTTTTGGCTTTGTTTTGTTTTGTTTTGTTTTGTCTTGTTTTGTTTCCATTTCCTTTCTTCCCCCCTGACCTCCCTGCTTCCCTTCCCTTCCCTTCTCTCCGACCCCGGGGTGGCCCCGGCCGGTCAGAACCCCGGGGAGGATGAGGCCGGTGAGCGAAGGCGCACGGAGATCCACCAGCATCGCCTGCTGTGAGGAGGAGAACCAGCGAGGCAACAGGATTTTTTCTATCTGCCCTTCTCCAGCAGCCTGCTGGGTGGACTCCCCTTCCCGGAGACTTGGGACCGGGGGTGATGACCAGTTGTCAGTTTGCTTGCAGGCACCCCTTTTTCTTTCTTTTTTTTTTCCTTTTTCCTGGTTTTCCCAATTTTGGGTTGTGTTAATAAATAGTTCCATTTTTCCCCCCCAACTTTCTCTTGCTTTTATTGAATTGTCTTATTGGCAGAGGAAAGAGGGAGACCCCTTTCCCTTGGGGGGGAGGTGCTCGTTCCAGAACGCTTCCTCCTGCAAGTTTTGTCTCAAAAACCGAGACCAAAACACTGAGCTATTTTTTTCCCCACATTTTTGATCTTGCAGGTTTATAGGCACAGCTTTGGGAACTTGCAGGGTGTATTGGGAGGGGAAAAAATTAAGAAGAAAAGGTGCAACAGGGAAATTACCAGTGATTCTTGTCCCAGTTGCAGGACTCTTCCAAAATACAAGCTGTGAATCACTAGATTCTATAAATTTCCAGGAATAGTGTTAAACATTTTAAGTCCAAAGGGTATTTCTTGTTAATGTCACGTTGATGGCTTTGTTTGTTAGATCATGCAAATACACCCCTCAGCTAATGATGATAGCATTTCCATTCTATTGGTATAAATCATCTTGGTGCTGTTTACAGCTTACTCAAGAAGAGAGAAAAGGAAACGCAGCAATTAGGTCATCTGATGTCAGCTCCACAAAAAGCTTCTGCTTTTTCTGCCTCTCATCCCTTTTCTGCCAGGGCTTGTTTTCTCTCAGGAATGTGCTAATGATGGAAAATCAGCTGCCAGATTCACAAGCTGGACTTGGACATATTGCTCACAACAAACAGCATCACCTTACGTGGTGCCAACCCTGAGCTTTAGCATCTCACCCTTGGTACAAAAAGAATGAGGAAGAGCTTTCAAATTAATTAGATTCCCCCACATCTTGCATCCACTGAATGTTTAATTACTGTCTGACAAGGTGTAGTGACAAAATCAGCCAACAGCAAGGTCATTTTCCTGCTTTTTACTCTTATGCCCTAAGGTTGCAATGGAAATCTAAAAGAACACGTTGTTTTTGCATCTTTGCAACACAAAGGTTGGCCTCCAGCTGCAGCCTCATTTCTGGAGTGTAAATACCAATGTGGAAGGGTCTCAGCTGAAGAACTGTGCCTGTTCTTTAAAAGCAGCACCTCCACAGAGATGGTTTCCGACTGTCACGTGAGTCACGATACTTTCAAAGATCCTAAAAATGAGTCCTACAAGGGTTTTACTGCAAAATGAATGGTTTATATCTTTGCCCGTGGCCTGTGAGTATTCCCTCCCTAATTTACGTTAGTTTGGAACTACTCCAGTTTATATAAACAGGTTGATCTAATACTCTGAATTGTGTGCTTTGAATTTAAAGAACAACTTGGTCTTTGCTTACTGATCTGCTCTTCGAGACAGGCCAAACCTCACAGGAAACCAAACAGCACAGCCAAAACCTTCTTTATTAACTGAGCTTAGAAGTTATTTTGTCCTCTATAAAAAGAAGTATTTTCTAATGTGCTGTGAACGAATAAAAGTGATCATATATTGTTAAATACAGTATTTTGCTGGTCCTAGTGCAGTTAAAACGTTGATTTTTGTTTTGCTTGGTTTGTTGAGCCTGGGGGACACTGAGGGGAGCCTTCATTGCGTTCTGCAGCTTCCTCATGAGGGGCATTGGAGGGGCAGGGGCTGTTCCCTCCTCTCTGGTGACCAGTGACAGGACCCGAGGGAACAGCATGAAGCCATGTCAGGGGGTCTAGGCTGGACATTAGGAAAAGGTTCTTCATCCAGAGGGTGTTTGGGCACTGGCACAGGCTGCCCAGGCAAGTGGTGGAGTCCCCATCCCTGCAGGAATCGTGTGGAGGTGGCACTTGGGGACATGGTTTTGACGGTGTTGGATTAACATTGGACTCGATGATCTCAGAGGGCTTTTCTCACCTCAACAATTACGTGATTTTGGGAAACAACAGCCCCTGAGAGCTGCACCTTTAGCACAGCGCTCGCTGCAGCGCCAGCGCCGAGAGGTCTCGGGAACCCCCGCGGTTCGCCCGGGCGGCTGCGGGAGCGGAGCCGGTCCCGTTGAGGGCGGAGCGGAGCCTGAACCAGCCCGGGTGGAGCGAAGCCGGTCCCGTTACGGGCGGAGCGAAGCCTGGATCGTTCCGAGCGGAGCCGAGCATGAACCAGCCCGGGTGGAGCGAAGCTTGAACAATCCCGGGCGGAGCAGAGCCAGCCCCATCTCGGGTGGAGCCGTGTCAGTTCCATCCCGGGCGGAGCCGAGCCAGTCCCGTTTCAGGTGGAGCGGAGCCAATCCCGTTCCGGGCGGAGCC
>VZTJ01000926.1:1216339-1231599 GCA_013397795.1 Orthonyx spaldingii | reverse complement strand
GTCCGGGGGGGAGCGGAGCCAGTCCCATCCCGGGCGGAGCCGTGTCAGTCCCGTTCCGGCGGGACCGTGTCAGTCCCGTTCCGGGCGGATCCGTGTCAGTCCCATCCCGGGCGGAGCCGTGTCAGTCCCGTTCCGGGCGAAGCAGAGCCGGTTCCATCCCGGGCGGAGCCGTGTCAGTCCCGTCCCGGGCGGAGCCGTGTCAGTCCCGTTCCGGCGGAGCCCCCGCCCCTCCATGGCCGCCATGGCCGCTCCGCCGCCCGCCGAGCCCCCGGTGCCCCCCGGCCGGTGCCGCCCGTCGCTGCTCGCCGTGGAGCCGCTGCTGTTCCTGGCCACCCTGTCCCTTGGGCTGCAGGGTCCCCTCGCCACCCAGTACCTGTGGGACCGGCTGGGTGCCGAGCACGGCTACAGCGACCGCAACAGCACCGACTCCTCCGGCTGCGGGGACAACGCTACCGTGGACCCCCTGCGGCAGGTGGGGGCACCGGGGAAACGGGGGCTTCGAGGGACGGGAGAGCCCGGGGGAGCCCCAAGGGGGAACGGGTATAGCGGGGAGTTCTGGGTGTAGATGGAGAACTCAGGGGGAGAGGGGAGTCCTCGGGGGTGGAGGGGAGGCACGGGGAGAGATGGGGACCTCGGGGGGAGAGGGGAGTCCGTGGGAGTGGGGAGCTCATGGGGAACAGCAGGTCCGAGGGGAGAGGGAAGCCCTAGGGGGGGCAGGGAGGAGCAGGGGAAGAGAGGTGTCCTGGGGGAGCAGGGATCCCGAAGGGGGACAGGGAGCTTGAGAGGAGCCGGGAGTCCCAGGGAGCAGAGAGCTCAGAGAGGAATGAGAGCCTGGGGGGACCAGGGAGCCCCAGGAGGAGTGGGGAGCTCAGGATGGCCCTGGCCGCTGTTGGAGCTCCTCAGCTGCCTGTTTCTCCTGCAGGAGGTGGAAGCCCTGGTGTCCCACTGGAACCTCTACATCAACCTGGGAGGTTTCTTCGTCAGCCTGTTCTCCGTGACCCTGTTCGGTGCGTGGAGCGACAGCGTGGGCCGGCGCCCGGCGCTCATCCTGCCGGCCGCGGGCATGGCCCTGCAGACGGCCATCTACCTGCTGGTCATGTACCTGGAGCTGCACGTCGCCTTCTTCCTCCTGGGACGCATCCTGAGCGGCCTCACCGGCGACTACAACCTGATCCTGGCCAGCTGCTTCTCCTACGTGGCCGACACCAGCGAGCGGCGCGCGCGGACGTTCCGGGTGGCCATCCTCGAGGCGTGCCTGGGCACCGCGGGCATGGTGGCCAGCATCGGCGGTGGCCAGTGGCGCAAGGCCCAGGGCTACATCAACCCCTTCTGGCTGGCCTTCGCTGCCAGCCTCGCCGCCACTCTCTACGCCGCTTTCTTCCTCCGGGAGTCGGTGAAGCAGAAGAAAGAGGCCAAGCTGTTCACGCTCAGCCACTACAAGGCTGTGTACAGGCTGTACACGGCCCCGGAGCACCCGAGCTCCAGGTGGAAGCTGGCTCTGTACTCCCTGGCTTTCTTTCTGATTGTCACGGTGCATTTTGGAGCCAAGGACATCTATGTTTTGTATGAGCTGGGCTTCCCTCTCTGCTGGGCTTCCGACCTCATCGGGTACGGCTCCGCCGCCAGCTACCTGGCTTACCTGAGCAGCCTGGCAGGGCTGAGGCTGCTGCAGCTCTGCCTTGAGGACACCTGGGTGGCAGAGATAGGATTGATCTCCAACATTGCTGGGCTGGTGGTGATTTCCCTTGCTACCACAACACCGCTGATGTTTACAGGTGATGCTGAAGTCGTAAATCCCTGTGTCTCAGGCTTTTAGCGTGTTGATGCTGATGGTGTGCTTGTGGAAGTTCAGGCACATGAGGAAGTTCTGCCTTGTGCACCAAAAAAACTGTGGCAGTGTTGGCCAAACACTAAAGTTGGAAGTGCATCCATATAGTTCCTAGAATATTAGGCTTCCCAGAGCTGTGTTACGCTGCAGACACAGACTAAAGTGCTTCATGAAATCCAGGAGGGTGAATTGTGTCTAAATATAGCAGGGAGACACTGCCAGCAACTGCAGATTTCTGGGACTGACTTGGGAGACTTTATTTTTCAGTTGGGCTTTCCCTAATGTGCTGTGTCTTGCTCACAGGTTACGGGATTCTGTTCCTTTCCATGGCAGCCACTCCAGTCATCAGATCCAAGCTCTCCAAGCTGGTCAGTGAGACGGAACAGGGTAAGGAATTAGCCACTGTGCTTAAGCCAGGTCCTGAAACACTGTCCTCTGGGAACATTGAAACCAGACTCTGGGGAGGTTGGGAGTTCCATGGCTCCTCTGGACTCCTGTGCCTCTGCGTTTACCCTCAGGCCCAGGGCAGTATTTTAAATTTTTTCCCCAAATAATTGTCATTCTTTGATTCAGGCTTGCTGTGTTTTCAAGATGAGAACAAGAGAAGAAAAGCAGGAATAGGTCATTCATCCATCCGTTCATTCCCAAAACATTTACAAGGAGCAAGAGTTAAAATGGATTATATAACGAGGAGAAGAGAGTCCTTCTCCTGACCATAATTTTTCTCTGTAGATCAGTAACAGTGGGAAGAACCAGGTGTTGTTGGGGGCTTGTATCATTGGCCGTGGTGAAAGATCACGGATAACCCATAGTAGGAGCAGATTTGCCTTTTGTCCAGTTCTGTGGTTGGAGGGCTTGCACTTGCACTGTGAAACACAGCACAGGAATGTCTCTGAGGCAGACAGAGAGAGGAGGGAATGCAGGTGGCAACGATCGAAAGGTGATTTTGCACAACTCATGTTTCTTATTTTAGGACGGCGATGGCGCCTACGGCGGATTTATGGCGCTAAATCTTCTGCTGTACTTAATGGTTAACGAGTGATAAGAGCTGCTGGGCAATAAACAGATCTATAGAGCCCTGGCCTGAAGCATTTACAGTCCAGCTGATAGATAATATCCCTGCTCAGCTCCTGGTACAGCCCCTGCAGGTTGGTGAGGTGGTCCTGGCCACAGGTTGGACGTGCCAGGCCAGCCCTGTGTCCCACTCACACACCTGATACTCACATTTCTGATGGCAAGTGCAAACCCTTGGAAAGATTGGCAGAATCTGCTGAGGGGGATGTGTTAGAGATGTTTACAGGCAATAACCACCTGCCTATCTCATCATTAACCTCTTATCTCTCTTTTCCAGGTGCTCTCTTTGCTTCTGTTGGCTGTGTGGAAGGGCTGTGTTCACTTGTGGCTACAGGAGTGTTCAACTCTCTCTACCCTGCCACCTTGCACTTCATGAGGGGATTCCCATTTCTCTTTGGGGCTATAATCCTCCTTATTCCAGCAGCTATCCTTGGGTAATTTATTTCAAATGTCTAAAGTTTGCCATGCAATGTCATATGGAAAATACTATTTACTCTTAAGATAGAAGCTGGCAGTTTTTAAGGCATATTTTTAATTATGATTGTGAGAGGGTGTCTGGTGCCCCAGTAAACAGAGGTTCAGGTCATTTCTTTTGGAATCTGAATCCTGGGGATAAACCTGCAGCCTGAGTGATGCAGCTTCCAATATTCAAAGTGTTTGAAAGCCTCACTCACCTTCCACTCCAAAATCTGGAGTTGAATTTGAAAGTGCTTTGTGGAACAGATGGAGCTGTCTTAGCAGTGTCTCTTCCTGTAATTTCTTTAGTAATTAAAGCAGAAGTTTTATTGTGATAGAAAACAAATCCCCTGGTAGGCTCTGGGAGAGGGAATATGCTGGGATTCACACAAGTGCGACAGCTCCTGGCAGGAGCATTTTGTTTTGTTCCTCTGGAACTTGTAAGACTCACTGAATTCAGCAACATCCCCATGTGCCTTTGAAAGCTGAAACTGTTCATTCTTTTCTAGGTGGATACAAATCTGGGATTCAAAACACGACTACAATCACTTCCAAGATGCTTCCCTGTCCCCTACGAAAGACTGAATTTAACAACAAGGAATTGGCCAGCACAGCAGTGTCCACCTGAAGATTGCACTTTATTCTTCCCTGAAGGGACAGATCAGTGTGGGAGGGACACCCTGCTTGTCCTTACTAACTTTTAAATGCCAGATTGTTGGAAATCACAGGAGGAACTTGATTTGGAGCTGTGAATGCCTCCTCGATGTTGTGTTGGCTCATCTGTAAGAGAAAACCCAAGAGACCCAAAAGCCAATCAAGCTGTTGTGGGCCTTTTGCAAGGCTGATTCGTGGTTTGGAGTTTGGTGGGGCCAGAAGGCTCTGCCATGCTTTTAATGGGGAGAGAGGACGGAGTTCTGGTTTAATTGCCAAGCATTTTCCCCTCTGAGTATTGCAGTGTGCAGCAGATGAGGTGTTGGTGTGGGTGAGGCACAGACTGAAGCCTGCAGAGCCAGGCTGAAGCAGAGGCACCCAACACTGTCCTGCTGGGGGGGAAGATCTGTGCTCCAGATCATCATGTTGCCAGTAAAAACCCTACAAATGTGACCTGCCAGACCACAAAAACCCTTGTGGAGAGGGGTGGTTTAGCACAGGAGTGCTAATTGCTGTCCTTACTGACTGAACCAGCTTGAGTTTTGCAAGTCAGAGGTGTCCTAAGGAGAGGATCTAATGCATGAAATGTTTGTAGGAATGCCAGTGGCATGTCCTGCCTGGCTGCAGCTCAGCCCAGGATCTCAGAGGTGTTTTTGAGAAATAACAGATCATCTGAGGGTACTGCAGTGCCAGTAGAATAAATCCTGGGTTGGGAGGGACCCACAAGGATCCTCGAAGCAACTCCTGTAGGTGCCTTAATTGACAGTTGGCAAAACCGATGAACTTGAGGCTAAAATTGTCAGAATTGTTTCCTCCTACACTGCAAAACTGAGCCCCAGTTTGATAGGTGTGCCCCAGTCATGTGAAATCACTGCTGTGCTTATCCAGAGTCCTTCCTCAGCAAGCTGCTGTAGGGAACAGGACTAGTTCCTTTAAGATTAATTCCTTTTTTTCATTGTATGTGGCATAATCTTGTGTTAATGACTTCTGCTGCCTGTTTTGGGATCTGTTGATGCCAGCAAGCAAGCCCCACGTTCATGGTGCTTCTAATTGTTCTTTCCAAAGCATTACCTGTGTTAACTGCAATCCTTTTTTTTCTTCAACGTGCCATAAACCAGCAGTTCTGTGTACACTGCACTGCACATGCTGTTCAGGTACATGCAGTAATGACTTTACTGTTACTTTCAGAATGAATAAAACCTCCATGCTCTTTTATGGTTCATAAAACTCTAGATATCTTGTGCAGTTGTTGGTATCATTTGTCCTTGACTCATTCGAGGCTTCTCTCCATTATTTTCATTCCCAGTCCTTTATTGAAGACTCTGCAGTAAAGAAGGAGCAGCAAGAATTTATCTGCCTAGTGGAGAATGAATGTGTGAGAGTGAAAAGTCAGGAAAAACACAGGTTTGGGATTTGCAAGCAGCCAAAATTTGCTTTTCCTGACCACCAGAGTAAAGCTGGCAGGAGAGCTTGGTCTGAAACCTGTCCTTCAGAAAATGAGAAATTTTTGTACCTAGCTTTGTCCCTGTCCATTGGGAGTTTGTGATAAAAGCAGGAGAACTGGGGAGTGGAGAAGCAGGGAGGCTTTCAGAACTTGGTGTTATGCCACTGGCTCCAAGCAGTTATGCCAGGGGTGTGAGAGTTACAGGTCTGGTCACTGGGCTAAGCCTGGAATTAGTCTCCCCAAGGAACAGGGCATGCTGTGAATGTTGCAGGAGATGTTTTGTGGCTGAACTGATTGTGAGGTGAAGTCTTCTCTACCCCGTGGATGCCAATTCAAGCAGCTGCTCAGTGTTGTGCAGTGAGGTGAAACCTGGCTCTGCGTGGGGAGAGATTCAATGGCAGCTATTATGCCTTATTAAAAAAATTAAACCAAAGTTTTTCTAGGCTGTCCTCCAAGAGTTGCAACACTGGAGCCCTGACTGGTGACAGCAGGCAGAGTCCCTGGGGTGCAAAGCTGAGTGGGAAGTGAGGGGTTCCTGCAGGGAATGGTGCTTGGGAGTGTCAGTTCTGCTTCATGATGGCCAGGGAAAAGAAGTGTGAAAAGCCTGCAGGGAGAGAAGCACGTGATAGAGACAAAGAAGTGGGGATTTACAGTAAAAACCAGATTTATTAATAATGCCTGATAGAGTAACTCCAAACACTTTAGATGTGGCAGAGCAAAGGAATGAGGGAGGGTGAGGACAGAGGAATTCATTTCCTTGGGACTGCTCCAGCTGGAAGGGGCTGGGCTAGGGATGTTTTGCCAGAAGCAGGGCAAGTTCATTAAGGTGAAGATAATGATGGGGAAACAGGAGGAGTCACAGTCGGGGCAGCTGGAGCAGGAGATGGGATCTCGTTTCAGGTGAGACACCTGAGCTGTGGAGAACAAGTAAATCTCCACGTTGAGTGCTGGGTGAGGAGGTTGATTGCTACAGAGCTCCTGGGAAACAAGACACAATCATCTTACCAGGTATTATTGCAGGGAGAAAAATCCTTAGGACTGTTTGTGTGGGACTCCTTCAGCAGCCACAGAGGCCTTGACATTCAGTTACTGAAGGCTTTTCCCTGAAGCAGCTCACAAGAGGCTTTTATCCTTTGGCAGATTCACCTTTGGGCTCATCTGCTGGCTTCTTGTTGTTTAATCTGGAGATTAGATGGATTCTAATTCTGATGAATGCTGGGCAGATATGGCTATTAACCTTTCACTGGAGAGCAGAGAAGCCATTAACTGTGAGCTGATAAGAACTATCCATAAAGCACCAGAATTAACTTCTGGTTTTTTTTTGTTTTTTTTTTTACCTGAACCACTCGTGGATCTAAGCCAAAAGAAAAAAGTGTTTGTGTTCCTGATAGTTAAAGCAGGGCTTCAGGGAGAGCCAGGAGGAGACAAGGTGGATGAGACTCCTTGTTATCTCCCGAAAGGGTTGAGTTTTCCTCGAGCAGGGATAGGAGGAGGAGCTTGTTGCTTCTGCAAGGTGATTCAGCAGCCTGGAGTGTGGAATTCCGGGATTTGTGTCAGGATGCCCTCACCAGCAGTGTTGGCAGCAGGCACTGATGGTCCTGCTCCCAGCTGGAGCATCCTTTGCCAGCCCTTTGCATCTACTTCACTTTTTCTTGATATTTTAAGGTGAGGAGCTGCAGAAAACCCCGGTGGGTGTCGAGGAGAGGTCGGCAGGAAGAAACAAGTGCTACTTGGAATTGCATCCAGCAATGTGTAAGGACAACCCCAAGGAGCTCAGCCAGGGCTGTGGGGGTGTGTGGTGGTCAGCAGAGAGATTCACCAGCTCCTGCTGAAGGCACAGACCACAGGAGATCTGCTGTGGAGCAGTGACAGGATAAAATACAGCCACAGTGTATAACAACTCCCTAAGCACAGCAATTAGCATCTTCCCTGCATGGATAGAAGTTTTCCAGGGTCACAATCCAGCCTGCAGTGCCCTGAAAGCATAGACCTGATAAAGGGGTGAAGCTGAGACTTCAGATGGAGGGAAGGAGGGTGTTTTAAAAGCACTTTTTGCAGAGGTCCTGCGGAAACTTCACGTGGTCTGACTCCAGACTTCCATTGCCAGAGTTAAGAGCACACAGTGGTTTTGCAGCACTGGGAGGTGGAAGTCCCTCGAGGAGGGAAGGAGCTCTTGTGATAAAGGGACATTGCTGGGAAAGATAAAGCAGTTCAGAAGGCCCCTGTGGGTTATCTTTCCCAAACACAAAGATTTTGTCAGGGCTTAGTTTTTATTTGCCCTTTCCTGCTCTCAGTTTCTGACCACAAGGATGTTCCTGGGGCACACAGCAGAGCCACACATTCCTCTCAATTGCTCTTCTCTCCCGTGTCCTCTTGCGATGGATTCTCAACGCTTCTTCAGTTTTCAATCCTTGGAAGATCCGTCCTCTTCGGACATGTTTCTGAGGGAAGCTGCAGCTGCTTGTGGGGGTCTGGATGGTGCCAGTCTCCCTCACACCCCGTGCATGTCCTGCCACCCCGTGGAAGACACAGAATCCATCCCAGAGTCCACCCTGGCTCAGCTCCCCAGGGGCCGAGGGAGCGAGTGCTGGCCTTTGGGGGCCAGGGGCGTGGATTTGGAGGGTGAGGAGGGAGTAAAGAGCCACAGGTTTTCTCTCAAAGATGGGAAAAGGTAAGAAGGGATAAATTTCCTGTCCCCTGTGAGTCTCTGAGGCTGCTGTGCTGGTTCTAGCTCTGCCCCAGGGAGAGCAAACAGTCCAGCCCGTTCTCCGACCCAGCCGAGGAGTCCCGGGAGGAGCGGCCCTGGAGAAAGCGGATGATTTTGTCAATCGTGGCCTCCTGGTACTCGTGGGACCACCTGTATTTGAGGGGAAAATGTGACATTTACTTTTTCTGTCGTGTGTGGGGTGCCACAAGATAGCTCAGTTCATTCGGGCCAGGAGCCAGAGACCCCTTTCCTCCAGCCCAGCTCTCCAGGAGCTCCCTTTTCCCCATGGATGCTGCGGGATCCTGCCAGGCTGGAGGGCCACAAACAGGCTGGGGTAGAGGAGGGGAAAGGAACCCAGGTGAGCTGTGAAACCTGCCAGCATCACTCCTGCCTGGGGATGGGTGGCAGTGACTCCTCTGTCACCCAGAGGAGCCCCAGCACAACACCAGCAGCAGGGATGTGGTGGGAACCTTTGCTCCCTGCATGCT
The DNA here is from genome assembly GCA_013397795.1 of Orthonyx spaldingii. Lineage (NCBI taxonomy): Eukaryota > Metazoa > Chordata > Aves > Passeriformes > Orthonychidae > Orthonyx > Orthonyx spaldingii. Next base: position 1,222,951 of record VZTJ01000926.1, on the reverse strand, counting down.
CCGGAGCACCTGGAGTGACTCACTGCCCCTTTGACCTGTTCTGCCTCCCTCATCTGTTTGTCCCAATGTCCTTGGGCTCTTTGCTACTCCTTGTGCAAGTTGTTCTCTCCATGGCACAAGTGGTTTTTACTTACATAATACCATTAAATTTCAGGACAGCCCTCATGTCCTTGGGAAGCGTTTCTGGGTCTGGCCACTCAAAATGGTCTGTAACAGGTACAATGTTCTTGCCAGAGTTCAGGGCTGTCACAATCTCCTGCAGGAACATAACATGCAGGTGCTCATGGCCTGTGTCAGCCCATCACCAACCCTCTCCCACTCCACTGTCCTCCCAGCTCCCACCTGGAGGCATCTCTTACCTTGTGTACCCAGTCCTTGCACTCGGGGTCCTCCATGCATTTATCCAGTGCGTTTGGCGAGAGGACCAGCACAAAATTCCGGGCACTCAGGACACTCTGGAGCAGTTTATCCTCAAACTTCCCTGCCTCCAGCTTCTCCACGTCGATGAACACGCTGAAGCCGTGGAGCTGCAGGTGGACCTTCAGCAGGCTGGTGGCAAAAGGGGACAGCACCATGAGGAGAGGCTTCACGTGCTGTCCCACCACGTTGGCTGAGACACGGTGAGACAGAGGAGCAGGGAATGAGATGCCAGCTCCAGCCCAGCTGTCTGGGCACGTACAGAGAACACAAGGAGCTGACATTGACTCCCTGCTGTGATCCCCTACAAGCATGAGGAAAGGGTCAGTCAGTGCCAAAATGGCAGTGACAGGACAGGGAATCGGCCTGTCCACTGTGCAGGTTGTGGCATGTGCTGTCCCCATTCGCTCTGCAGCTTTTGGCAGTCTCCCCTCCTCCCCATTCCACACTTTCCCCACAACTGACCACCCACCTTCCCTCTGGGCTTCACAGTTGCCTGCAGGACTCACCTGGCCAGCTGCGAGCCGGTGCTCCTCCGGTAGCTGATGAACACATCGGTGCCATTGGACGCGGTTTGCAGCGTGATGGGCGAGTGAAGCGTTTCTGGGCAGCGCAAAACAACCACCAGCAGTTACAAACCACCCAGCAGCTCCATTCCCAACACCCCTGAACGCCCCTCCCTCCCACTGGGAGCCGCACCCCTGGCCGCGGTGAGGATGCGGACGCGGTGGAAGCCGGTGTGGATGTGGCAGTCCTCCTGCAGCTGCTGCTCCGTCACGCGGTGCAGGAAGTTGCGGTCGATGCCGCAGGTGAGCAGGTTGTAGGTGTACTGCCGGAATTTGGGATCGATGCCCCCCAGCCAGTCAGCCAGGTTGCTGCGGTCGCAGGTGGAGTAGTTGGCAAAGGTCTTGAGCTCTGTCAGCTCCCGGAAAAACCTGGTGGGGAGAGAAATGGAGCAGCAGGCAGCACTTAGAGATGTGCGGTGCCACATCTTTTATCTGCTCAGGGGGAAGAGCAGCTCCATGAGGATGAAGGATGAGCTACAGGAAGAGGAAACAGAGGAACAGCTGCATGGGAGTGCTGCTGCTTGGGGCAACGAGGTGTGAGGAGCTCAGCTAAGGGTAAGTTCCCATCTTTCTGGGTAACTTGCAGGATCCCACCTGCCCTGTGCCATAGGTGATCTTTCCCCCACCCACACCTCTGACATGCAGTGGTACCGGTACAGAAATCTCTCTGGGACTGCAAAGTGCAAAGGAAAAGCCCTGGCAGTCCAGGTTTTGCATTTAGAGGATCTCCATTCTTGTTTTTGCATGAAGGGAAAGGCAGAGACCTTGTCCCTGGTTCTGCCGCTGTGGTAATGGCCATGAGGGAGTCCACCATGCCCTGCTGGTGGTCCTACCTTTTCCGAGTGATGCTGGAGTCCATCCCCAAATCCTTCTGCAGTTCCTGTTCTGTCAGCCTCAGGAGAATGTCCCCATCAACCTGGTGATCCTGCCAAGAGAAATACAGGCTGGAAAGATCCCAGAAAGAGCTGCTGGGTGAGATGCTTACACCTCTGCTGCAAGATAGGGCACAAGTGTCCATCCAGGTGTCCCTCCCCCAGCACAAAGCCCTACCAGGAATCTCTGGCAGTATTTATTGAATCCAATCTGCTGCAGCCACGTCTGCACCTCGCAGGACTTCCAGTTGGGGACCGCGGGCAGGATGCGCCGAGGCACCTCCTCCCCTATCATGCGCAGCACCTTTTTGGCCAGGGAGGAGGTGGTGCTGCTGGTGGAGTAGCACACAATCCTCTTCAGGCTCTGCGTAGCCCCGATCTCGCTGAAAATCTGGGGACACGAAGGGAGGAGACGTCACTTTGCTTCCCCTCATCCTCTCCACAAGCTGTGCCAGTGTCCTAGGGTGATTCCTCCTAAATTTTGTCTCCAAAGAAGGATAGCTGGGCCAGGAGAGGACCAAGGTGTTTGGTGAGCAAAAGACACCAAGATGCAGCTGTGGCAACCCCTTCCCTTTGTCATCACCTTCCTCCAGGCCAACCTACCCTTTACCTGTGTTTTCTTCTGCCTGGCTTTGATGGCGGCCTCGGTGCAGAGGTAGAAGGCGGCGATGCACTGGGCTTCCAGCCGGGAGCTGTCCAGCAGGGGCACGAGGCGCTGCAGGTCCTGCGCCGTCCGCCCCTGGACGTTGTCACTGCTGCCCAGCACCTCGCGGGCGAAGCGCTCCGGGTCCAGCGAGGCGATGAAGGGCTCCACCAGAGCCAGCGTCCCCGAGCGCTCCACCTCCTTCTCGATTTCCTTGTTGGTGGCCAGCACCGTGATGGCCAGGCAGGCATGCAGCCGGATCAGCTCGTCGTCTTTGGAGAAGGCCAGCGGGAAGAGCCACTCGGCCGCCTTCTTCTCGATCATCAGGCGCTGGTTGGCCTGGCCCCCGTACATGGCACAGTTGGCCAAGGCCATGGCGCAGTGGCGCAGCACGGCGGGGTCCGTCCAGCGGCACCAGTACAGGATGGCGTCCAGGCCTCCGTCGGAGATGAGCTGGAAGCAGGTCTCCTCCGTGTGCTTGAACATGTGCTCCAGGATCCCAGCCACGCTCGGAGCCAGCCGGGGGACGTCCCGCTCCTTGGCCAAGTTCAGGATCACGCCCAGACCGATGCGCGCGATCCGGTCCCTGTGGGAAGGAGAGGCAGGTGAGGGGCAGGTGAACATGCAAGGACTGAGAACAGTGACTGGGGTGCCCCATGCCTTGGTGACATTTATCCCAGGACAGACAGATGTTTCACTGTGGGACACAGGTGCCAGATATGCAATTCAGCAAGATGCAACAGGCTGGTGTTGGAAGAACCTGTCTGGGTCTGATGGAAGAGCTTATGATGGGGTGCACAGCCTCACTGCATGCTCTCATGCTCAAGGTAGGATGTTCATAGCAATTAACAGGCAGGGTAGGTTAATGCCAGGCTGGAAATGGATCTGCTGGCTGGAAATGGACTGCTGTGGTGTGGAGCTGTTTTGTGTTTGGGAGGGAAACTTGTTTGTCCCCTAAGCACTGCTGTCAGTGCTGTCAGGACAGGGCTTTCACACCCGGATGAGCAGCCAAGCAGTTCTGTCCACAAGTGGGACACGGGGGTCTGTCTGTCCTGAGATGGCAGCTGGAGGGAAACTCTTTTATTTCCTCAGTCCTGCGCTCTTCTGGAAGAGGACGGCGAGAGCCTGGGGTAGGTGGCCAAGGGCCATCAGCTGCTGCTTGGCCATGGCTGACCTTGGGAGCCCTGTGCTTAAAATGCCATCTGAATGGGGCCGTGCCTTGAAAACGCAGCGAGGAAGGGGGAAATCCAGCTCATAGAATTATTTGGGTTTGAAGGGACCTAAAAACTCATCCAGTTCCAACCCCCTGCCACAGGCAGGGACACCTTCCACCAGACCAGCCCTGCTCCAAGCCTGTCCAACCTGGCCTTGAACACTTCAGGGAATGGGGCAGCCACAGCTTCTCTGGGCAACCTGTGCCAGGGCCTCACCACCCTCTGAGATGAGCTCTTGGCTGTGCTGCCACGAGCTTTCCTGGGGCGAGTGGCAGCTCCATTCCTGCCCTCAGCAGTGGCCATTTGGTGCCTGATGGAGCTGCTCTGTTTGTGAGGCAGCACTGGCACAGGTGCCCCATGCCCTGCTGCTCATGGGGGCAGTGGCACGCTCGGTCCCCAGCCATGGTGGGGTGATGGCATGCCAGCCTCTGTGCTGGCAGGCACGGAGAGCATTTCTGGGAAGCTTGTGACCCACAGGGCTCTCACTGGCCTTGGGGTGGGTTTGACAGGAAATGTCGTGGAGAGCCCTGGGGAAAAAGAAAAAACCCTTCAGCCTGGGTCTGGCTCCGAGCCCGGACTCAGCCGTGGAGCTGGATGACAAACACGGCCCTGACAGGTCCCCGACTCCCTGCAGCTGCAGATGGAGCCAGGACCTGTCCCACTCCCAGCTAAAAACCACTGCTGCTGTGCACAGACTGGGAGATATCTGCGAGTGAGAGTTTTGGGACAACCCCACACCTCCCTGCCATCGCTCAGGACTTGTGGAAAGAGAGGGGCTGGAAGCCCGTGGCTGCTCCAAGACCCTGGCCCATGAACTGCTCCTGGAGCAGAGACAACAACTCCAGCAAATGCTTTCTCTTGCTAAGAAGCTGAGAGCTGAATGCAGACTGTGCCAGTGATGCTTCCTGGGATTAAATTCCACCCTAATGGGCTTTCCTGATTTAGCTGCTGCTTATTTTTGCCTGCCAGTGCATGCAGTGAGGCCCAGGCTGCGGGTCCACAACCTTCCAGCAAGAGACATTCCCCAGGAAGCCGGAGCAACACTTTGGCCAGGCTCCCTCCACATATTTTCCAGAGCCCTGGCTGGGGCTGGCTGGGTTCGAGTGCTGCAAGGGAGAGCAGAGGTGGCAGAGTGCATTTGGGGTGTTGGGAGGGTGAGCTGTGTGTGGGTGCTGCAGTGGTTTGGATGTGTCAGGTGCCACGGGTGCACAGGAGCCTTGGCACACACAGACACACAGACACACTCAGGCACACGCTCCCACTCTGCTGTGCCCGTGCTCTGGCAGAGACATCCCAGCACCTCTCACCTGTCCTGGGCAGCAGCACACGCATCTGAACTAGGGGCTGAGGGCTGCTGAGCAGCTGTCCCCTCCTTACGGCTTCATTCCAGCCCTGGTCAGCAGCAGGAAGGTTCTGGGAAGTGGCTTTGTCCTCCTCCTCCTCCTCCTCCTGCTGCAGTTATGGCTAAAGGGGAGTCATGTCTTGTCCTTTGGGTCAGGAGCTCTGAGCCAGCCAAACTGGCTCAGCTCAAGCAGGCTGAGGGGGCTCGGGAGGACACCCCAGTCCTCACCAGCATCCCCGAGCTGGGGCTGGTCCTCCTCCCTCCAGCTGTGGGGGAAGGGAGCAGCTCATGGCATTGCCTGGACATGAGTCAGGGACCCCCTGCACAAGTGGTGGGATGTGGTGGGATCCGAGGGGGTTTCTGCTGCTGGGAGCACCCAGAGCAGGGAAATTTGGGAGGTGTGTGGGGGATGGGTGGAGGCAGGTCAAGGCCAGGCTGGAAGGAACTTGGAGCAGCCTGGTCCATGGAAGGTGTCCCCGCCCATGGCAGGGGTTGAGATGAGGTCTTTAAGGTCCCTTGGAACTCCAACCATTCTCAGAGGTGGCGGTGCCCGGGGTGGTGGGGAGGGCTGTGCCCGGCAGGGTTTGGGGCTCTTGGCAGACTCACCTGTTTTCCGCCACCAGGATCTGCTCCAGGAGTTTTCCCGCCTGGCACTTGGTCTCCAGCTCGGCGGTGTAGAGCAGGTTGAGCAGCAGGTCCAGGCCCCCCTCCAGGCGGATCACATCGCACAGCACCTTGGCCACGTCCCTCCCCACGGCGGGCATCCCCCAGGCCTCCTCCACCAGCCGGAACACCTCGGACAGGGCGGCCCGCAGCCCCTCGGGGGTGGCCGCCTGCGTGGCGTGGGCGATGGCCCGGCGGAGCACGGGCAGGACCCGCTCCAGCGCCTCCCGCACCTCGGTGCCCACCCCGGGGGAGACCCCGCCGCGCTCCCGGCCGCTGCCCCCGCCCGCCCAGCCGCCCGCCCGGCTCACACACTCGGGCACCGCCAGCCGCTCCGCGCTCGCCATGGCCAGCGACCGGCCCAGGGCGTGCAGCGACAGCAGCAGGGCGAGCATGGGCGGCCGCTACCGCAGCATCCCCCGCCAGCGCCCCCGCAGCGCCCGCGGGGACCCCCCGCTCCTGCGGGGACGCGGGTGGGCGGCTGGGGGCCACGGGAGGGGGATGCGTCCCGCTCCCCCCGCGGCCCTGCCGGGATGCGGAGCTGGGAGCGGAGCGGGATCCGCCTTTCCCGAGCCGGGCTCAGCATCCCGGTCCCCGGGGCTGATGTCACCGGGAGCAGGCGCCGCCTCTCCGAGGAGGGGCTCGGTGCCGGCAGCTGCAGCCCCCTCCCGCTGCAGATCCCCCCAGACCCCTCGTGCCACCAGCCCCGGAAGGGTTTAGCAGAAGCGTGGATGTGGCGCTTGGGGACACGGTTCCGTGGTGGGCTTGGCAGTGCCGGGAGATCGGCGGGAGTCGGTCTTAGAGGGCTTTTCCAACCTAAATTCTGTTATTCTGTGGTTGTGGCCTTTCAGTCCTTAAACAGGGCTCATTTAAAAAAAAAAAAAAAAGACTAAGT
>VZTJ01000926.1:1205681-1216263 GCA_013397795.1 Orthonyx spaldingii | reverse complement strand
ATGAGAGATTTAGATTAGACATTAGGAGAACATTTTTGCCTGTGAGGTACTTGTTCAGGGAAGCTGTGGATGTCCCAGCTTTGAAAGTGTCCAAGGCCAGGTTGGACGGGGCTTGGAGCAACCTGGGACAGTGGAACGTGTCCCTGCCCATGACAGGATTTGGAACTAGACAGTCTTTCCTTTCAACCCAAACCGTTCTATTCCACAGCCCTTCCTGTCCAGCCTGAGCTGGGGCTTGTCCTGCTGTCCCCATGGCCCTCATCCCCCCATTGTGCCCGAGCTCTGCTGCGGTGTCACTTCCATGGCAGACAGGGATCCATCCCCACGCAGATTTTGCAGCACGTTTCTTCAGGACCCTCTGTGAACCAGCGAGGGGGCACAGGGTGGAGGTAAAGGGGTCCAGGCACCGTGGTGGTCACGGTGAGGCTGTGACCACCCTGGCACAGTGCTCTGAACCCGTTTGGTGTCAGCAGGGGGCAAATACCCATTGCTTGGTGGAAATTCCGAGCAGCTCTCCTGGGTGGGCTCGGGATTTGCATGATAAAAGAAAGAGCAGAGGCAGCCTGGGCCTCTTTTGTTTTTTTTTTTCCAGGCCAGACGTGCTCAGGGCAGAAATGCTTAAACGCTTTGGGCATTTCTCGGATGTGCTTGGAGGAGCAGCTTAAATCCCTGGCTCCAAAACCAGGTTGCTACCAGGTCAGTCTGAGACTTAAATTCAAGTTGATGTTTGGATGTGACAGAGTCGCTCTTAATCCTCTCTGAATCCACTGCAGACAGAGGAAAGGGACATCATCTCACCGGCAAGGACGGCAAGCAAGGCATCCCGAGCAGCACAGAACTGCGAGAGGAGCTCGGCACAGAACTAGTAAGGATTTTCCTGATAAATTATTATTAGTTGGGGTAACGACACGGGCTGTTGCAGTGTAGAGCAGCAGAGGGTTTTACTGCCCTAGAATTCAAACCATTCCCTTCGGCTTGTCCTGACTAGCCCAGAGAGCTCAGCTTTGCTTCGCTCTTAGTTTTGCTTTGCTTTGCTTTTTGGGAGGGATTTCCAGACCCAGTAGCCCGGGCTCTGGAACTGCAGCGGTTCCCGGGCTTTCCTGGAGGATCAGCCCCATTGCCCGACTTCTCCTCACTAGCTCTGCTCAGCCTTTGGCTGCAGGAGCTCCCCAGGGCCCCTTTATCCAACCAACCCCTCTCCTGGGATCCCCTTCTGGCAGGGAAGGGCTCGCTGAGCCTTCATGGGTCTGTGGCTGGTGGCTGGGAGCCTGGAGCAGCAGGAGGGAGCTTTGTCTTAGCTGATCAGCCAAAGCAGCTCAGACAATGCCCAGCCCTTCTCCCCCAGAGCCTTCCACAAGCCTGAACCCTCCCAGGGCTGTTGTCCCCCAGGACTGGTTCAGCAGGGGTGGGATGAAGCTGTAGTGCAGCACTGAGCTGGTGCTGGCGCTTGGGGACAATGCCAGCTGTGCCGTAGCTGAGGCCAGGGGACAAAAGGTGGGCTGAGGGCTGCAGAAGTCCTGCCCCAGCAGTCCAAGCCTGCTGCCTGCCCTCAGCTCTCCAGGGCTTCCAGGTGGAAATGCCTGGCTCAAAACCAAATAAAGCTCTTTCCAGCAAGATGCCAGGAGCAGACATTGCCAGGAACTGGCGGAGGAAAGACCCCTGGAGAAGTGGGCACCCTGTTCATGTTCCTCTCCCCCCAAATCCTGCATCACCTAAAGCCCTGAGCTGCACCCCTCCTGCCCAAGGGCTGGGACAGATCCCGTGGAACTCCTGTCCCAGCAGCAGAGGCAGAAGAGGCAGGATTGCTGCAGCCTCGTGTGCATTTGCTCCTTGCCCCTGATTAAATAACCATCCCAGAGTTATCAGGAGCTGCCAAAAGAGCTGAGTCGACATTAATTAGTAACTGAAAAGATTGGTTGGAAGGGGAATGATGGGAGCAAAATACACAGGCTTTTGTTTGCCTTCTGCAGAGAAAGTGCAGAGGGCTCCTGCCCCTGGCCGCTCACCTCTGGCCTCTGGTCCCCTTGCACAGAGGTGGCACCTGCCTCATCCCAAGCCACCTTCCCTTGGGGCTCCCCAGGTCTGTTCCCAGCCTTGACATTGACAAAGCTGAAATCACAAGAATAAACCCTCCAGAATGGTGACATTTTGGGCAAGTGTAAGCCCAAGGTTTTTCTCTTTGTCTTCTGAGCATCGCTCCCCCACCCCATCTCATTTGGGTTTTTGTCTTGCCAAGACCAGGCTGGGAAGCAGCTGGGAGCTTTTACGCCATGAAATATGTTATGAAATGAGTGTGGCAGGACCTCAAAACTGGTTCCTGGCTCTGGCTTGCTGTCCCTCCCCACTTTCCGAACAGTGCCCAACCTGCACCCGTCCTGGGGAAGAGCTGCCTGCACGTGTGAGGAGCCCTGTCCCCCCTCAAACACACCAGGACTGTGGGGGAAGCTGGGTGGGAGATCATCTCTGCCCCTTTCCCCCTGCTCTGACCTTGGGCTGTTTGCTTTCTCCCGCTGGGGCAGGCTGAGCAAACAGTGGGTGCTGGGGCTCTGCCGTGCTCCAGCCCGGACAGACGCAGGAGGGCTGCGCTCCCGGACACCCAGGATGGGGCTGCTCTTGCCTGCCCTCGTACTGGCCCTGCTCGCCACCACCCACGCTGCAGAAGGTGAGCCTTAGCCAGCCAACCCCTCAGGTGCTTTGGGCATGGAGCAAGAGCAGCCCCTGGGCTGATGGAGGGGTTGGACAGCCCAGGCAGGGTGGGGAGGGAGCGGATGGTGGCCGTGGCTGCATTGGCTGTGCCCTGCAGGATGGGGAGAAAGCAAGTGGGCAGCACATGGGTGTCAATGGCACCTTGGCAAATCCCTGCCCATCCCACGGCTGGGCTGCCAGCAGGGAGCTGGGACCACGGCACAGCCCAGCCCGTGGCTGCCATCCCAGCAGGACCCAGGTGGGAGCAGGACAAGGAGCCACTGTAACCCCTGGTGATGGAGCTGACCATGAAGACGTGGGGTACCCCCAACCAGGACATCCCCAAATTTGTTTTCATCCCTGAGACTGGGCTGGGGGGAGGCATGGACCCTTCTGCCCCACCCCACATCACTCCTCCTGAGCTGTGGGGTGGCTTTTGCAGACTCCTGCGAGGGCCGCTGTGAGGAAGGCTTCGATGCAGGGCACAAGTGCCAGTGTGACACTCTCTGTGTGTACTACCAGAGCTGCTGCAGCGACTACTCCACCGTCTGCAAAGCCAAAGGTACTGTCCCCGTGGCCACCCTCCTGCCCAGGGCACGGGGAAACGGGGTCACTGTGGGTGCCCCACACTGTGGGGCTCAGAGGGTCCGTGCTGGGTCAGTTCTGCACCCCCCTGTGTCTGCAGGGTGAAGTCAGCACCAGGATTTGCTGCAGCACACGGGGGTTTTGGGTGCTGGCTCATTGCCATCTGCAGCCTGGGATCCGTGTTTATTGGGTGGATTGGATAGTAGGAAAAATGTCTTCACTGAAAGGGTGTTCAGGCATTGGAATAGGCTGCCCAGGTGGAATCACCATCTCTGGAAGTGTTCTAAAATAGTGTCCTTGTGGCACTTGGGGACATGGTTAATGTCAGCAGTGCTGGGTTAAATTGGACTTGATGATCTTAGAAGGCTTTTCCAACCTTAATGATTCCATGATTCTGTAAATCTGTATTGCCCGGGAGGGAGCATCTCCTGCACCCAAACCCGGGGGGAACCAACCTGCTCCCTCCTGCAGTGACCCGGGGAGATGTCTTTGCCTTGCCGGAGGATGATTACCTGGACTACAACCTCACTGTCGACTTCGTCACGGACGAGGTGCCCATGGCAGACCCCACAGAGCTGCCCACGTCCCCAGTGCTGGTGGAGACCACACCAGAGAGCAAGCCAAACCCTGAGGAGACACTGCCAGGGCTGCCTGGCACCACCCCAGACGGGTCTGAGGAGCCTGAGGAGCTGTGCAGCGGAAAACCTTTTGATGCCTTCACCGACCTGAAGAACGGTTCCCTTTACGCTTTCCGAGGTACTTTGGGGATCTTCCCCCGGCACGTGGGACATGCTGCCATGCTGTCACCCTGTGCTGGTGTCTGCAGTCCCTCCTGCTGCTCCTACCTCTCCTCTCTCCCCAGGGAAGTACTTCTATGAGCTGGACGAGACCAGCGTGAGGCCTGGCTACCCCAAACTCATCAGTGACGTCTGGGGCATCGAGGGCCCCATCGACGCTGCCTTCACACGCATCAACTGCCAGGGCAAGACTTACCTCTTCAAGGTGGGCTGCAGGGCTGGGGGTACACCCAACCCACCCTATATCCCCTTCTGGCACCTCCCATGCACCCACGCACACAGCAGTTGCCAGACACCCCACATTCTTGTGCCTGTTCGGGGGCCCCAAGCAGCCACAGCCTCACGATGGGGCTCCCCAGGATCCACTCACTCCTCCTGGCAGAGCTGTGACTGGGGGATGTTGCACTTATAACCCCTCTCTGTTCCCCACCCTCAGGGCACCCAGTACTGGCGCTTTGATGATGGAGCCCTGGATCCTGGGTACCCCCGGGACATCTCTGAGGGCTTCGAGGGCATCCCCGACAACGTGGACGCGGCGTTCGCCCTCCCTGCCCACAGCTACCACGGCAATGAGAGGGTCTATTTCTTCAAGGGTAAGGGGTGCAGCCCCCCTGCTCCTGGCAGAGCCTGGCACTGCTGGGCACAGGCAGGACACCCCTCCAGTGCCTGTCCCCCACTAATGCCCTGCTCATCCTCTCCCAGACAAGTATTACTGGTCCTACGACTTTGCCCAGCAGCCCACGCAGGCTGACTGCGAGAAGTCCTCGCCCTCCACGGTGTTCAAGCACTACGCCTTCATGAACCGGGACAGCTGGGAGGATGTTTTCCAGCTCCTCTTTGGCAGCAGGATGCGTAAGGGCTGGGCCAGCCCCGGGGCAAAAGGCTGGCAGGCCCTGACAGGGCACGAGGGATGCAGACACCCAGGGAGGAGGGAGCAATGCCTGGAAGCAGGGGCAGGCAGGATGAGCTATCATGTCATCCCCAGGCCACAGCTACACCTCCCACAGCATTCCAAATCCCACCCTCACAGCCCTTATGCCCCACATTACCAAGCCCATCACCAGCCACCTCACACCACGGTGTCACTGCTGGGGACTGTTTATTATCGCTGGAGGTGGAAATGCCACAGGAAAAGCCCAGCCCTGAGCAAGGGGAATGAAGGATGGAGAGGAGGAGAAGGGGGCTCAGCAGCACAAGGCTGATCTCAGCCAAGGGGATGGGGGCTGCTCCTGGCTCTGCCTGGCCTGTGTCACTGTCACACACCCCATCCAGGCTGGGATCCTTTGGAGCATTCCTGTGGGTCTCGGAGCAGGTGCTGGGGGCTGTTTGTGGGGCTGGGCTCAGCTCACCCCACATGCTGCTGCCTCTCTCACTCACCCTCTGCTCCTTTTGCAGCCGGGGCAAACGGCCCGTGGTACATCAGCCGGGACTGGCGGGGAGTGCCTGGCCGGCTGGACGCTGCCATGGCCGGCCGGCTCTACGTGGCCTCCCACCAGCCCCGCAGGAGGAAGTCTCGCCGCCAGCGCAAGAGGTACAACAACCACCGCTCGCTGAATTTGGGATTCTGGAGCTGGCTGCAAAATGACCCCGACTCAGCAGGTGTTGAAAGTGATGGGCTGTCGGGCTCCACGTGTGAGATGCTCCAGAGTGTCTACTTCTTTGTAGGAGGTGAGTGTGGCGTGGCAGGATCCGGGAACAATGCAGGGCTGCCAGGGCATGGGGAGGGCTTCTCTCTCTCTGCAATGTCCCCGAGCTCTGGCATGCAGTGCTGGCAGTGAGGGCTGGCAGCTCCCCAGAGCTGGGGACAGTGCTGACAGCCGTGTCCCCTCCCCCCAGACAAGTACTACCGTGTCAACCTGCGCACCAAGCGCGTGGACCTGGTGCGGCCACGCTATCCCCGCTCCATCGCCCAGTACTGGCTGGACTGCCCCCAGCCCGGGGAGGAGAGCACCTGAGGGGGTCCCCGGAGCCGCCGGCAGCACAGCCCCAGCTAGACAGAAATAAACTGTGAGAGCCGTGCAGGCTGGAGAGCTCTGTCTGTCCGTCCATCCAACCGTCTGTCCTGTGGTCTGCACGGTCCTTGCAGTCTGAAATCCTGTGTCCCCAAGGGCTGTGGGTGTCCCCCCAGTCTGTGCCAGATCCCTGATGCTGGCCCCATCCATGGCGTGCCTGTGGCAGCTCAGATCTGCTCTGCCAGCCAGTCCAGTGCCTCTTCCCACTGCAGGAGAGGGATGGTGCCGGCAGCTGCCAGCGGGGAGCAGCAGGGTCAGGTGTCCATCTCCCCCAGGAGAAGTCCACAGCCCCATTTGTGAGTGGCTGTGCTGGGGATGGGTGCCCATTCCTGAGGGGTCACATTCAAGGCCCTGCCTGGCCTCTCACCACTGCCCCGCTCACCTCTGGGCTCTGGCAGTCCTGGCCAGGGCGGTGCTGAAGGGATGACCCTTCCCTCGGGGCTGGGGATGGGGACACGCTCAGGGCCTGGCAGCTCCCGGTGGAGCGGGTGCTGCTGAGACAAGCTCCTGCTCCTGCCACGACTCCTGCCATGAGGACACATGGACAAACCCTCACCTGCTGTCCCACCACCCCCCAAAACTCCAGGGAATTCCTGAGCTGCAGCTGATACCCGAGGAGTGGCTCTCACCGTTTCCTCTGGTGCAGCTGGGGGTGCCCGTGAGGCTGATGAGAGCCAGCCAGAGCCACGTCCTCCTGTCCAGGTGGCAGAACACCAGCATTTCCCTCAGGGGGGACTGGCTGTGGCACGGGGGGCACTGGCAGCACCTGGGGGTGAGCAGAGTGGTCAAGTGGCTGTGCCACCCCTGTGCCACCTCCTCCAAAGAGACCCCTGGGGCTGTACCTGGGACACGGTGGCATCAGCAGGCCTGGGGCAGCACTGCGGGCACCCAGAGCAGCTGGGGCGGCTGGAGGCAGGAGGGAGCTTCTGCAAGAGAGGGCAGCGGTGGGTGGGTGGTTTGTGCATCCTCACCGTGCCGTGGGCACGGTGACTGCAGACCCCAGGCCCCCCGCTCTCACCGGCAGCCGGGGGACAGAGGTGGGGGTTGTGTCAGGCCGCCGGTGCCTCGCCAGGTGGCCGTGGGGGACATGGGGGGCGCGGGCACTCCGGAGCAGGGGCTGGCTGTCACAGGAGCTGCAGGTGGCTCTGTGGGATGGGCCAGCTGGGATGTCACCGCTGGGGGCTGGGGACAGACGGGGCTGCCTGGGGAGTAGGGAGGAAGCAGGGCAGGGCATTGGCAGCCTCCAGAGAACCTCAGAGCCCTGCCCAGCCCCACGGAGTCCCTGAGAAACGCTGGGTTACTCAGGGTGCAGCGCAGCCAGGGACTCTGACTGCCCTGACAGCCTCTTGATCCCCTGTTCAGGGGTCCCACACAAGCCTCCCATACCTCATCTGCTCGTTCTCCACCACGAAGTCCCGCAGGAGGCCGTAGAGGCTGGGCCAGGCTGGGGTTCCCTCTGGTGGGAGCTGCCCGGTGGGGCCGTACCTGCCTCCCGAGCCCGACCACGCTTTTGGAGGGTTCCCTGGGACCTCCGTGCTCCTTGCTGGCACCCTGGGCAGGCACAGCTGCTGGCGCAGGGAGAGGTTTTCCAGCTGCAGAGCATGGATTTCTTGCTCCAAGGTTTGCAGCAGCTTCTCCTGGGACACCTGGGAGGAGCGGGTGGATAAAGGGATGGGTCAGGGGGGTCCCGGCAAAGGGGCAGAGGGGCTCAGAGGGGTTCCCTTTCTGCGATACCCTGTTGGCCAGGGGTCTGATGGTGACCCTGCGGGCACGGCTGGCGTAGTGCAGCGTGCTCAGCGTCTCAGAGAGGCAGCGCGAGGACGGGGAGATGCAGGCGACCTGCCAACGAGGAAGAGACACAGGTGGGCTGTCATCCAGACGGTCACCGCCCTTTTCCAGCCCTCCCCTCCACGGGGTGAGACCCCTGCCCAGCCACCTCCATGCAGGTACCATCAGGGTGATGCCCGAGCCGCCCAGGGAGCGGGCCAGCAGCCGGGTGAGCTTGCTGTCCCTGTAGGGGATGTGCGTTTTCTTCCCTCGGGGCTTGGCCAGCAGCGAGATGCAGTGTCCTGCCGGAGGATGAGCCACAAAGGATGTGACAGGGCTCTGGTGGGGGCCCGCAGGGCTCCCAGGGCGGCTCCCCCAGCTCTTACCCAGCGCCAGGAGGCTGCGGTTGATGCTGTTGGCCTCCACGGAGAGCTCCCCGCTGGATCCCGTCTCCTTCACCCTCTCGCTGCCAGCCAGGTCCACGAAGCACAGCGTGCCCTGCCTGCTGGGGCAGGCGCTGGCCTGGAGAAGCCACGTTGTGGGGGTGATGCTTTGGTCCCCATCACCCCTTCCCCACGGCCCACAGCAGCGTCCCGACCCCTGGCTCTCGGATAGGATTCCTGGCTGCTCACCCCAGCCCCACCCATGTATCCCTGAGGAGAGCACGACCCCCGCAGCGTGGGGCTGTTTGCCCTGGAGCCCCCCAGCCCTCCCCTGGAGCGGGATGCGCGCTCACGGCTCGGCTGCCGATGCGGATGGTCAGAAGGGCGTGGCTGCGGCTCGAGTGCCTGTTGAGGGCATGTGCCGAGGTCCGGCGCCTCTGGGATCCTGCCGGGGCAGGAATGGATTGCATGATACCCCCCATCTCTGCCCCACACCCCCTGCCAGACACGAGCCTGCCTTGGCTTTGCAGCAGAACGGGGGACGGCCTGCGCAGGGCTGAATCCCCGACACCGGCTCTAGCACCCCCCGAACCTGTCCCAGCCCTGTGCCCGTGGCTCAGCACCTTGCAGGAGCAGGCTGACGATGGTCTCCAGGCTCTCGAATTCCACGCTGAGCTGGTTCTCCACGTAGAAGCCGCGGGTTTTGCTCCACCGCAGGGGCAGGGCACAGGGCGGCCCCGGGCTCAGCAGGTCCCGGACCTGGGGTATGGCAGAGGGAAGGCACCGGGGGGCACAGGGTGCCAGCAGGGCCGGACTGCGCGGCTGGGCAGGCACTTACCTGCTCGTTGTAGATCTCCAGGTAGGAAGCGCTGAGAGCCAGGTCAGAGCCGCGGCTCCGGCTCTGCTCCAGGAGGCAGGTGAAGGATCTCTGCATCAGCCCCAGCAGAGCCGGGGACGCCGGCTGGGTCTCGTTCTGCGGAGATGCCGGGATGGTGAGTGGACACATCGGGCACCCACCGGCTCCCAGAGCCCATCCCACGTCCAGGATCAGGTCAAATATGGGGCACAGTGTTGTACCTGGGCGAGGGGTCCCATCAGGGTGTAGGTCTTCCCCGAGCCGGTCTGCCCGAAGGCAAAGACGGTGCAGGAGAAGCTGGGGAGGATACTGAGCGTCGGGCACGGCCGCGGGCGGTGGCACAGGGATGCCACCTCCCGACACAGCCCGGGCAGCGCAAACGCGCCGGAAAGGCCCGGCGGGGGCTGGACGGAGGGTTGGGGTCCGCGGGGGGCTCGCCGGGACTCACCCGTCTATGGCCAGCTCCACCAGCTGCCTCATCCCACTGCCCTCGAACACGGCCTCCTGCGAGGCGCCGGCGTCGAACACGGCGCTGAAGCCGAAGGTGGCATCGTGCCTGGCCGCGCTCACCTGCCCGTGGGGACAGCGGCGGCTCAGGGGGTGCCGCAGCCTCCCCCCCGCCCCACGCCCCGGCGGGGAGGTGGCACTTACGTGCACGGCGCCGTCCCCGAGGCTGTGCACAACTTGCCGGTCACCGCGCCGCGTCTCCGTGCAGGTCAGTGGCCGCACCCTGCGGTGGGGGGTGGGCAGGGACTCAGAGGTGTCGCTGCACGGGGACGCTGGGGAGCCCTGTTGTGACCTCGCCCTGGACAGGGAGGTTCCTGCCGCGTCCCCGAGCCCTTCCGTGTCCCCTTACCTTAGCACCACTCTCAGGTGCGTCTCTCTGCCCTCCACGGGGCGCTCCCGCTCCTCTCCAGGGCTCCTTTGGGGAACAGAGGGCAGCAGGGTGGTGGGTGCCCCCCAGCTGGGGGGGTTCTGAGACCCCCCGGGGACTGAGGTAGAGGGACCCCCGGTCATGCTGTGCTCGCACCGTCCTCCCACCTCCACCGTGCCCCGAGGCCTGGCAAGGGACAGAGCTCACTGTCCCCGCCATGTCGCCGCAGAAGGACGGTCCTGTCCCCCCCAGCCTTTCTGGGGTGCCACCCCCGCTGCCTGTATCAGTCGCTGCCCAAGTCCTGCTGCTCCAGGACGGTGTGGCCTCTGTCTCCTCCGTCTCCCCGACAACTTACGGTCTCTCCTGGCCCCGTGGGAGCGTTCTGGGCCGGGGGTCCGGCTGGGGGTCCCCCCCTCGCTCCCCCTCTGGTTCCATGCGCCCCCCAGCACCCGGTGCTCGGGGTGCCCGCAGTGCCCGGCCAGTCCCGTCGGGAGCCACCGCCAGCCGGCCCGGGCTGCTCCGCACAACCGGTACCACCGCTCCGGTTAAACATTGACCGCTGCCAGCCCCGTGGGAGAGCGGCGGTCGCACGGCGGGGGGCGAGCGGGGGAGGGCGGGAGCCG
>VZTJ01000926.1:1190881-1200925 GCA_013397795.1 Orthonyx spaldingii | reverse complement strand
TGGGGGTGATTGGGAAGGGGTGAGGGCTCGCAGGGGGTGTTTGGGGTGCGGGCTGAGGGCAGTTCGGGAGGAATGGGGAGGCTGTGAGAGGGTGTTTGGGGATGGGGATGGTGTTGAGTCACTGGGGGGAGAATGTGAAAGAGTTGGGGGGCTGTCATGGCAGAGATATGGAAGAGGAAAATTTGGGCTAAAGGGACAACTGGGTGAGGGTGTCCAGGGCTGTTGGCAAAGGGTGGAGGGCAGGGAAGGGATCCGGGTGCACAGTGGGGCTCTCGTGGGGTACCCGAGGGAGGCACAAGGTGGGGAGCAGTGTCCTGCCCTGGCCTGGGGGCTGCTTCAGCCCCTGCCATCCCTCCAAGCTGCCTCTCTGCTCCCAGGAACCGTCCCGAGGGCAAAGTGCTGGAGACCGTGGGGGTGTTTGAGGCCCCGAAGCAGCACGGCAAATACGAGACAGGCCAGGTGAGGGCTCCTGGGGGGCACAGCTGACCCTGCAGGCTCGTGCCACAGGGATTGGGCAGCCGAGGGGTTTCCCATAAGGAAAATCTCAGCAGCAGAAGGCCGGGAGTTTCACAGTTCAGTGCTCCTTGTCTGTGCTTTGTCTGCAGTTTGTCAGTCATCTGACAATAGCAGGTTGATAAGAATCTGCAGCACAACACAACTGTTTCACAATGGCATTTGCTCCTCTGGTCTTCTTTTGGGGTTTTCTCCCTCAAGGATCCAAGGAGACAATCACTCAATTTGAGCAATAACAACTAAACTTGTAATTCCTGTCCATAAGACTCTCAGATCTGTTTCTGAGCAGTCTCCTTTCTGCTGCTCTGTTACTGCTTTACTGGTTTAGTCCTTCCCTTTTATGGGATGGAGATGACACAGATTTCTTCTCCCATCCTAAACTGTTTGTGTTCCCTCTTTCTGCTCTGGGTCAACACAGTGCTGATTCTCCCTGTATCCCCATCCCACACATTAAACCCTTTGTAAATATTTGTAGTTTTACCTCAGTTAACAGAGTTTTTAAGATAATTCAACTGCAATTATTTATTCCTTCCAGCTCTTCCTTCACAGTGTGTTTGGCTATCGAGGAATAGTCCTGTTTCCCTGGCAAGCCAGGCTTTATGATCGGGATGTGGCTTCTCCTGTCACAGAAAAGTAAGGATCTGAGGATTTGTTCTGGTTCATGTTGTTACATTTACATTTTGTAGTGAGTTTCCTATTTGGAGTAAACAAGTGCTTTTAGGGAGGGCAATGGCATGGACCGGTTTGCATGAGTGCAAACTAGGAGAGATGCTTAAAGAGGAGATACTTCAAGAGTATTAATTTTGTGTTAATTAGAGGCAGGATGGAAGTATGAAGGATGAAAGTGTGCGTGTGAAGTAAACAAAAATTAATTAAAAAATAATGCCAATGGCATTTTGTATTACACACAACCACCCTTTTTGAGTTAGGTCCAGGCTCCTGTGTTACCAACTGCAGATTGCCAGTGAGTTGGATTTGTCAATTCCTCCCCAGTTTCAACCCACTAAGCCAAGTTTATCCTTTTTGATTTGCTGTTCAGTCCTGTCCCCTCTTGCATCCATTTCCCCCCTGGCCTGTGATGAGGTGTGCTGGGAAGGAGTGAGGATCAAGCAGAGAGAAAATTGGAGGGCAGGATGAATATCTACCCCAGAGAGGAGCCTGAAGTGAGCAGGAAGAACCTGTGAGCTGTTGTGCCTGTGCCAAACACCACTGATGGTCACCTCAGCTTGTCTGTCATTGTGTGGGTGGCTCATGGGAGTTTGGTTTGGGTGCAACCAAATGATTACAGGCTGTGAAATGTGGCTTTTTGAAAAAAAGTCATTGTTTATGAGGGCTTGGGCCTGGTAACAAGAATTTGCTGCCATCCTCTGCTTGAGCTCAGAGCTCTGCTTTTCTCTTCAGGAGCGAGAATGCAGCAGGCCATGGTTCCAAAGAGGTCAAGGGCAAAACACACACTTACTACCAGGTGTTGATAGATGCCCGGGATTGCCCACACATAGTAAGTAATGAGTAATCTTGCTATTGAAACTCAGATCATCTTGCTATTGAAACTCAGATCATCTTGCTATTGAAACTCAGATCATCTTGCTGTTGAAACTCAGATCTCTTCTCCTCCGTGAGTGGTTCAGAGGGACACATACACTGAAAGAAAATGGTTTTGGTGGCCAACTGGGTTGGTTAGGATTTTTGGATAAATTTGTTCTTCACTGTGTATTTTCCCTGGGAAAGATCATCTGAAATGTCATATGGCTGTTTTCTGGATCATGTTTCCCCTTTCCAACCTCCTTTCCTCTTCCTGGTGCTGTTCCTGCACTGTTGCATGCAGGTCATTAGGAACATGAGCTGCAGCACTGAAAATGCTGGTTTGAGTGGAGGATTAGCCTAGAGGAATTAAATGGAGAGAAGTTCTGAGGTGAATTGGTTAAATGAAATAAACATTACATGCTTTATAAACCACAATAACTGAAATATGACTGGAAACTGTCCTGTTTCATAATCCATAAACCTCCCTGTCTCTCAGTCCCAGAGATCACAGACGGAAGCAGTGACGTTCCTGGCAAACCATGATGACAGCAGAGCCCTCTATGCCATCCCAGGTGAGCAAAAACTGCTCCTGCAGCCTCTGATTGTTGTGAAGGGAGGCCAGAAAAGTCATCAGTGGTCAACTCCTGGCAGTGAAGCAGCAATTCCTACAGGATATTCTGGAGTGGGTCTGTCCATAGCTTAGGGCTGTGCTGGAGACAACAGAGTTACTAAAGTACAGGAAACCCTTTGGATAGCTGGAGGTTGGGCACTCTGTGATCAGACACAGACCTGTCTGATTTGAGCTCTAGAGACATAGATCCCATGCCAAGTGGCATATGGGCTGTTCTAGTTTGTCATCAGGACAGCTGGATTTACTCCTGTCCCAGGCATTTCCTGCCCAGAGTGCTTTTGGGGCAGTGCAGGCGCTTTGCAGGGCAGTGTGTGTTCATCAGAGGAGTCATTCCATGAGAAATCTCACAGGAGAACCCCGCCAAGAGTTATTCCTGGCACGTCTCCTCCATGCTTCCTTGCAGTTGTGATATTAGCTTTGGCTTCTGCTGCCAAAACCCTTTTCTTCTCACTGATGTGATCAATTTTTCTGCCAGGACACTTCTGAGCTGCTCTTTGCTGAAAGTTCCATGGCTTTTGGGGTTTCTTTTTCAGGTTTAGACTATGTAAGCCATGAAGACATCCTTCCCTACAGCTCCACTGATCAAGTGCCCATCCAGCATGAGCTCTTCGAGAGGTTCCTCATGTATGACCAAGCAAAAGGTAATTTCTGGCTTCACAGGGAGTTCTTCAGAGCCAGATACTTGCAGAGCTCTATAATAAGTACCCAAACCCCATCATCTGGGATATGGTATAACAACCATGTCTGGCTTGGGGTTTGTTACAGTGAAGCTGCCTTTGAGTATTTTTTTTAACCATATGAAAGGATTTGTGAAAAGGAACTTAATTAAATTAAAAGGAATTAAATTAAAAGTTAAATTAAAAGAAATTAAAAGGAATTTTAACCATGAAAGGAATTGTGTTGAGGAGAGAGCACTCCAGCTACAGTGTTGCCTCTCCCCACCAACTCTCACCTCTCCCTCCCCACAGTCCCACCTTTTGTAGCAAGGGACACTCTGTGTGCGTGGCAGGAGAAGAACCACCCCTGGCTGGAGCTCTCGGACGTGCACCGAGAAACCACGGAGAACATCCGTGTCACTGTCATCCCCTTCTACATGGGCATGAGGGTAAGGCTGTGCTGCTCTGTTCAGTCTGCCATTTGCTTTGCTGGCACGTTTTTGTGAGACCAGTTTGCTGCCTGAAGGTGCCTCCTGCTTACTGGAGCAGTGACATTTAACCACAGATTTCGTTCTCGTGGGTGTAAACATGAAACTGTTTTGTCATGTATTTTTGGAGAGCAGCTCCTGCATATTGGTTTTTGCTGGTTATCAGGAGTATGAGAAATAACCTGTGCTAGCAAGGTATTTAGGAAGGTTTGTGAGTTGGTCCTGTTACTGCCTCAGTCAGTGAGGTGACACTGGGGCCATCTGCTCTGTAACAACAGACACGTCTGTTATCCTGCCCAGGGATGGGCTGGGGTTGCCTGCCTGTTTCCTGCCTCTGGTTTGGCTTAGAGGGTTTGGCTACAGCCTTCTGGATTTAGCTGATAACCACGTGCTCTTCATAGGACAGAATTTCATGTGGACCATCCAAACTCATGTGGCTCCAACAGACTCTTGAGTGGGAGAGCTGGGGATTCCCGCAGCAGGAATTTGATTTCTGAGCACGGATGTTGGGGGGCCTGAGCTGTGGCAGGTGGACATTTTGGTGTGGATTTGCAACTTTTGTAGAATCCAGCTGATGTTTGTCAGAAAAACAGGTGCCCGAATGCAAGGAAAGGGGCGTTTCTAGACCTGTAGAAAGTGCGTAATTAACATGGAGATGAACCCTGGGGGTTGTCACGGGATCCTTGCAAATCTCCCAGCTGATGATTAGAGCAGAGCCAGCGCCAGGCTGTGCTGATGGAAGGCCTCGGGGAGCAGCTGTCTGTGCTCATGTGAGTTGTCTGCGTCACCCTGGCACGCAGTGAGAGCCCTGTGCTGGTGCTGTGCCGACAGCTGAAGAGGTTTTTGGCACCACGTGGCCAAGGGCAGCTGCTAAAATCTTTTGTTTCTCTTGACAGGAAGCCCAGAATTCCCACGTCTACTGGGTAAGTGCCTTTTGTCTCACAGAGCAGCTAAAGGGAAGGAGTTTATTTGCTGTGGCATCACTGCTGTGTGATAAGCTCTGAGGGAGAGCAGCCCTTGCCTGGCAACTGTTTCCCAATATCAGCTGTGGGTTATCAGCTGGTTGCAGCTGATTCCACGTCTTGATAAGAGTCTTTCTTCTGTCCAGTGGCGCTACTGCATTCGCCTGGAGAACCTGGACAGTGAAGTGGTGCAGCTGCGAGAGCGGCACTGGAGGATATTCAGCTTGTCTGGCACCTTGGAGACAGTCCGGGGCCGTGGGGTTGTAGGAAGGGTAGGTACCATGCAGCTTCTTTTTTTTCTGGGAAGCACAGTCCTTTGCTGGAGTTCTCTCGCTTGGTTGGGTGAATTTGCCAGTAAATTGTTTAGTGGGTACTGGGAATAGATGGAGTGCGAAGCTGGCAGTGAAAAAAGTCATGTGAGCTTTTCATCTGTTGTTTGTCTGCGTGGACTGGAACTTCACATTGAGTATTAGAGGATGATCCTAAATGACTGGTGGTTGGAAAACAGGAATAATAACGGGATTCTGGCACTAGTCAGTGGACAAATTGTTTGCTGTGTAATTGGCAGAAGTGCTGGGGTGTAGGTCTCTGGTTGGTTTTTTTTCCATGCTATATATAAATTTCCTGTTGATGCCTATCTGTGGTAGAATTGCTGATTCCCAATGGTCTCTTGTCTTCTCAGGAGCCAGTTTTGTCCAAAGAACAGCCAGCATTTCAGTACAGCAGCCACGTCTCCCTGCAGGCATCCAGTGGTCACATGTGGTAAGAAGCCCTTATTGCTGCAGCAGTGTTTTGGGTGTAGGGCCCCCCAGCAGTGAGCTGGGGTGCAGTTTGCAGCCTGGGGTTGTGGTTGAAAGCTGGGTGGAAGTGGACTGGACAGGGCATATTTGGTAGCTAAAAATTGGTGAGCTTCTCTCCAGCTGTATCCCAGTTAGTGAGAAGATGATCTGTTGGTTCTCTGCACCAGGAGGGGTTCCAGGCTCATTTATCCTCCTGCTGTGGTCTGTGCTAGACTGGATTTGAAGACATGAAGCAGTTCTCTGTCATCTGCTGTACTCAGCTTCTGTCCCTTTCAGTCCTTGGTGCAAGAGCCAAGGCCTTGTGCTGGTGATTGCCTCAGCAGCAGGGACGTGTGCTCTGGTATCTCCTTTCTTGAGAGAGGATTGGGCTTTAACTCTGTGTCAGGAATTGGCATGCAGGGGTTTTCCCAGTTCAGACCAGATAAAGCCTTCAGTCTAACTGGTGTTTAAGTCTCTTCTGTGAGTGCAGGGAGGAAAGTGCCCAGCTGAGTTGTTCTTTTCCTGTGCCACAGGCTGAAAGCAGTTTCCCTTTATTTGCCTTTTGGCTAGGTTAGCACATTTAATGTCACTTCTCTGTGGACAAGGATTGCACAACCACCTCTGGCCTTCTGTATGACAGGTCTTTCTGCATTTTTTAAGGAAATCTCCTTCACAGTTCAGTTGCCTTTGAGTTGGGAAAAGCAGGAGAGCAGCTCTTTGCATATAGGGAATACCTTGTTTGCCATGGGAAGCATTTTGAATCGCCTGAATGCACGCCCTGGGGAATGAAACCAGATGGTCTCGTAGTTTTTTCTCTCTCTGCATACATCCTGAAGACAAAGAGACAAAGGTTCTGCAGCTCAGAAGCTGCTCAGTTTGACTTTTGGTGTTCAATTGTGTCCTCTCTGTCCTGAGAACTTGTTAATTTATCTCCACAACCCTCTTGCCCAAGTCATGTTCTGCGGTACAGTCGTCTGTGGTTCAGAGCAGTAAACAAATGGTTGTAGCAGGACAGGCAGGTTCAGTTCTGAAATGCAAAGCTGAAGCTATTCCAAATTGCATCTGTGATGGGATTTCTTAATGTCATAGACAAGCAGTGGAGCTCCTGCCAAGAAATAGAAATGTGAATCTACGTGTAAGCAGCTTGTAAAAATAGCTCACATGGCTCAGCCTTCTGTGGGGTGGGAGTTGGGTGAGCACTGCTGCAGGTGTGTGGAGGGTGCTTGACTCCTGTGGGCTGCAATCACCACAGCTTTGTGCAGGAAACGTGTTGGGGATGTGATTAAAACTGCCCAGGAGTCCTCCATAAATGATGTTCCTGCAGCTGAGCCCATGTCCTGCTGCCGGAGCAGCCCTGCAGATGGGCCCCCAGGAGATGGAAGAGCTCAGGTCTCACCTTCTTGCTGCTGCTTCCTGGGTGTGTTTGTCCCTGGCCTCAGCATGATCTCTGCCATTATTTTTGCAGGGGCACTTTTCGATTTGAGAGGCCTGATGGCTCCCACTTTGATGTCCGAATCCCTCCCTTTTCCCTGGAAAGCAACAAAGATGAGAAGACCCCTCCCTCCGGCCTTCACTGGTAGATCAGAGCAAGTGCCCAGACCCACGGAGGCCTGTGTGTGTTGTAGACCTTTGCCTCCCCTTTATGCTGCAGCCAAGAACATGGAGCTTTTAAACATTTTAAACCATTTTTATTTTAACTCTTGTCTGACGGGGAGGCTCTTTTGGAACTTTACTACTGGCTCTCTCAGGCTGCTGGTAAAACATAAGCTGTGTTACAGGTAACCCTTCCCTCTGCTGGGGTTTGTGCTGGGGGATGTAGATCTGTGCTGCTGCAGAAGACTGGCCCCCCTCAGCAGGCCTGGACCCTCTCCAATGTGTTGTGACTTCTCTGCAATGTGAGGTTTCTCTAATAAACTGGCCCTTCCAGTTGCAACCAGTCTTCCTTCCTCAACCAAGGCCGTGGCTTTGCATCCAGCCTGTCCCAGCTTGTTGTTCCCCCCGTGTGGAGTCAGCCCTGAGTTCTTGCTGCTTCACAAGCAGCTGCTCTTCCTTTAGGGAACAGGAGTGTGAGCTCAGCCTTCCTGCAGTGCAGCTGCTTTTTGGGATTCAGCCAGGGCTGGAGCAGCCTGTGAGCTGCACTCCTCATGGCACAGCTTGTTTGGGCTTTGTGCTGTGATACAAAACCTGTTTTGTTGAGGTTTTTTTGGAGAAGAGGGTACAGACAGGACGAAGTGGGTGACAGATGGTGCTGAGCAGGTGATGTCACGGTGTCCTGTGTGTGCAGAGCACCAGGCTCTGTGTTGTGATGGTGCAGGAGAGCTGGAGGGAGCTCTCCCCCAGCCAGGGCTTGCCTTGCTGCAGGGATTTACATCTCAGCTGCTGGAGGCTTCTTCCCTGCTCACACTGGGGCTGCATCCATCTTTCCTTGGTAGTTTCTGCCTTTACAGGAGTGCTTGTTCTCACCTGGAATGCTGTCAGCCAGTGAGGCAGTGCTTGGCTTTCTGCTCCTGCTTGCTCTGCCCAGCAGGTTGGGATTTTTTGGTAGCTTGTGTGTGTGGAGGGCCCTGCAGGACTGTGCAGGTCAGTGAAATCCCTGTCAGGTGACAATGTTTGGGTGTGTGGGACAGCCAGAGCAGCTCTCAGCAGCTCTGAAGGTTGCAAAGATCATCAGCCTCCATGGTGGGACCCTTCTGGCTGTCTCTGGGTTTCCACACTTCTGGGTGACTTGGAGGCAGAAGAATTTGGCTTTTTGATAACCCTAGGAAGAGTTTCCAACTTTTCTCCTTTCCCTTAAGTCTTGCTTAAACGACAAGGTGTAACTAACTCATGGGATGTTCTCCTTGATTTAGAAGTGTCCCAGTTATTCCCTCTTCCCCTGAGCCCCGCCCTGAGCAGCCTCCTTGCCTTTGGCTCTGCAAGGCAGAGCTGTGGCAGTGCTCTGGGCTGTCCTGGCTGACGGACAAACAGCCTTTGGGAGGGACTCTCATGCTGTCCCACAGCCAGTGGGTTCCTGTATAGAGAGACTCAATCACTACAGTGTTTATCTGTCACCAGTCTCTTCGATTTTGTATCTTCCTTCCTCTCAGGTAGTACATGCTCATATTTAGAGTTTCACAGGTTTAAACAGCCAGTCTGCTTTTAGGGGTAGAACAGGATCCCTAAAGACCAGTTCACAGCTGACAACCCCACATTGCTGCTGTCGTGCTGATTTCCTCTCAGGAGGAGGAGGGGGGAAGATGCCTCAAGTTCAGAGGCAGCAGGAACCTGCAGGAACCTGCTTCTCCCTTCCCATGCAGCTGCTCAGTCGGGATGGGAGCAGCAGCTGCCCTGCCCCTCCCTCGGGTTGCTTCAGCTTTACTGGCAATTGCAACAGCCCTGTGAATGTTTAACCTTGCTGCTCACCCGCGCGTTTCTGGGGTGCTGTGGCCCTGATGCTTCCCCAAGGGAGCTGCATCCCCAAGGGATGGAGAGATCCCAGGGCAGGGGCTCTGCTGCGTTCTCTGGGGTGATGTCCCAGCGCGGCTCAGCCTGGGAACGGACATTCCTGGCTGGATAATGATTGGCAAAACCGAGGTCAGCGCACTGCCGGCACCAGACGGGCCGGGGCACGGCAGGAATGTTTCCACTCCATCAATCTTTGCGGAGGGAGCAGCGCCGTCCTGCCCTGGGGGCTGGGCGCCATGCCAGAGGCTCGGCAGGGCCTTTCCCACTTGCTTCATCCCTCGGGCCCCTTCCCGGAGCGCGGCCGCGCCCTGTCCCCCTCTCTGTGTAAATACCTGTACAAAGAACCAACCAATAAAGCGCTGAACGAACGGCTCTGGCTGCTGGCTCTCATTGCCCCGCGGCGCTACGGGCACCAACCCCGCTGCTCTTCCCTTCCCTCCCCTCCGCGGGGCTCGCCCCTGTCCCGTCCCGGGGGTCCTTTCCCGGAGATCCTTTCCGTTCCTTTCCCGGGAATCTTTTCCCTTCCCGGGAGTCCTCTCCTTTCTCGGGGCTCGGTTCCTGTCCCGGGGATCTTTTCCTTTTCCGGGTTCCTTTCCCGGTCCCGTCCCGTTCCCTCCTCTCGCTGCCCACGTGGGTCCCCCCATCCCGTCGCGCCGGAAGTGACGCACTTCGCGCGCGCCGAGGCGGCGGCGAGGCGGCAGCATGGTGATGGCGGCGGCGGGCGCGCACCGGCCCGGGCCGCTCAAGCAGCAGAACAAGGCGCACAAGGGCGGCAAACACAGCGGGGCCTCGCAGCGCCGCGCTGGAGGTGAGGCGGGATGGGCTCCCCGCCGCTTCCCCGCCGGCCCCGCCCCGCCTGATCGTTCTCTTCCCCCCCACAGGCCGCGTTCCCGTCAAGGCCCAGCCCCGTCGGCGGCTCCGCGACCTCAGCAGGGTGGACCGGCGGCATCAGGCGCTGCAGCTCCGGCGGCAGCGCAAGGAGGCGGTGAGGCACCCGGGGAAAGCGGGCGTGGCTGCGCTGGGTATTGCGGGGGGGGCGGGGAACGG
>VZTJ01000926.1:1144677-1182496 GCA_013397795.1 Orthonyx spaldingii | reverse complement strand
AGCTGCCGCCCCGCCGACACCGATACAGACACCGGCACCGGGGTGTCCGGGGTGGGAGCGCACGGCCGGCGCCGCACCGGGAACGGGGACAGTGCGGGGCGGCTTCGCCCTGGGATGGTCGGTGCCAGCCCCTCGGGGCCCTCCGGGCCGAGCCCCCGGTACCGGCGGAGGTGCGGGGCTGCGGCCGGTGCGGGCACTGACAGGGGAAAGTTCAGGGAATGCAGCGGGGAACAGCCCGGCTTTGATGGGTCGTTTAACCGTGCGTGGTCCGGCCTGCGTTCTGTAACGATTTTTTGTATAAATGCGGTTAAGGGAGGAGGAGTGGAACGTTACCGGATTGTGAGCAAGGGGGAAAGGCGTCTTGGACTCCAAACAGCAGAGCAGGGGCTGCTGGGGATGGCAGCTCCTGCAGCAAAGGCAGGCAGGTGGCTGCTGCTGAGCCTGTAGTGATACAACTTTACTCTTGCTGCTTGTGCTCGAGTCTCGTGTCCTGCTCTGCCTGTGCCTCGATGGTGCTTTGAGGCAAAACCTGTTGCAGGACGTGATTTGTAAATGGATCAGGCCAGGGATTTTGTCAGCTGTGTTAGACTTTTTCTCATTTTCTGCTCTTATTCTGTGATTTCCTGTAAATGTTGACGTAGATTTTCAGATCTCTCCTGGACCTACCCTGAGGGTGGTAGGCTCGTTGCCTTGGACTTAATATTTTTCCTTGAATATTTCTGCTGGGTTTTTTTTGGTCCCTAGGAATAACTTTCCTCTGTTTTTCCCCAGAAAACATGAAGGAGGTGAAGGAGCCGAGGCATCGCAAAGACAACAGGCGCCCAGACCAGGAGATTTACAAGCCCGGCCTCTCCAGACTGAGGAGCAAACTTGTGCCACCAAAGCAGGAGGCCTCAGAGAAGGAAAGGAGCAGAGCTGAGGAGGACAAGGAGGAGAGTGCTGGGGACAAGGACTCTGTGGGAGTGGGAGCTCCAGCTGTGGAGGACTGGGACAAAAGCGATGGCCCCAAGCAGAACGGTCCTTCACAGGAAAAGGAAGAAACAGAGACCAAAGGCGGCCTGCAAAGCCAAGAAGGCTTATCCAGGCAGCCCATTACGGATGAGTGGTGTCCAAAGACTCCCAGGAGAACCAAGAAACCGGACCAGCAGATCTACCAGCCTGGGAAACGCCTGCACTCAGCTGCTAAAGAACCCTCCCTGAGGTCGGCGAGCGAGGAAATCACCGGGAGGATGGAGCAGCTGAAAGTCGAGGGGGACGAAGAGACTGAGAAAGGCACTGGAAAGGACAACAACAGGAAAATCAAATTGAGCAAGGAGGATCGAGAGGGGAGCCAGGCTGGGGAAGCAGGGAAAGCCTCCAGGGGAGATAAAGGGAGACGAGCAGAGCGAGGCGACAGGGTGAGGAGGCCGGGGGACGAGGTGCTGCCGGGGAAGCTGGGCTGCACCAAGCGCTACTCCCGCACGGACAAGCGGCGCAGCCGGTACCGCACCTGCAGCACCAGCTCAGCCGGGAGCAACAACAGCACGGACGGAACCCTGCTGGTGGACGGGGTGGAGAGGCGGCAGGAGCGTGCTAGGGAGAGGATACGGCCCAGGAAGCAGCTCTCTGTGTCCTCCACCGACTCCTTGGACGATGACAGGATTGATGAAGCAGAAGCGTACGTCTCCAGCAGGAATTTGGACAGGAGGAAGCATTCGGAGCAGAGCCGAGCTTCCAGGAGCGAGAGCGAATGGAGCAGCAATGGCAGGGAAGTCAAGGGATCCTTCCGAGTCACGTTTGACAGCAGGACCATGAACAGGGACGTCAGCCTGGCAGATCCAGATAAAAAAAAGTCCCTGAAGGCCTTAGAGGGTTCAGAGGCAAGGAGCCAGAGCAGGGAGCCCCAAGGGAGGGGCCGTGGGATTCTGTTCCTGCCTGCCAACACGGACCTCTCTGCCAGCTCCGTGGGTGTCCCTGAAGCCACTCACCCCGGGCCCAGGCTGCTGCTGGGTGGGGCTGGCAGCAAAGGCTCCCGGAGCCGGGGCCGAGGTGGCACCGCCCGCCGGCTGTGGGACCCGAACAACCCGGACCAAAAACCCGCCCTGAAGAGCCAGACTGCTCAGCTTCACTTCCTCGACACGGATGATGAAGTGAGCCCCACCTCCTGGGGAGAAGCCCGCCAGGCCCAGCCCTCCTACTATAAATTCCAGAACTCTGACAACCCCTATTATTACCCTCGTGCCTCCGGGCAAGGCCCCCAGTATCCCTACGGTGGATATTCCCTGCAGTATCCTATGGGTCCAACCAATGGGGTGTACCCTGGGGCCTATTACCCTGGGTACCCTGGCCAGGCAGGGCAGTACCTGTGTGGCCCACTCCCCCCCACTCCTCTGAGCCCCGAGATGGAGCAGCAGATGAGGAACATGCAGCAGCAGGAGCTCAGCAAACTCCTGCGCGAGGCTGGGAACCAGGAGCAGCAGCTCAGCAACCTCCTGTCCAGAGACCGCATCAGCCCAGAGGGGCTGGAGAAGATGGCCCAGCTGAGGTTTGTGGGTGGGCTGTAGAGGGGGTGGTGAAATGCAGAAGAATGGTGTCTCCTTGAAGGTCTCTGTGTCTCAGGCTGGGAGATGGGGCACTGGGTTGCTGGTTTTTGATGTGCTGGGTCTGTTTGTTGTGTGCCAGTGGTGTGTGGGTGGTGGGAGGAAGCTGTGGGTGAGGGTGGATGTCATTTCCCTGGGCTTCTTGTGCTCGGTGAATGCCTTGCGGGGACACAGAGGAGCATGTGCTGCAGCTTTTTGGTTCTTCTGGCTCTTGCTGGAGCTGATCTTTCTCAGTTCCAGTGCTCTCAGTGTTGTCAGACTTCTGCTTTCTTACCTGTCCTCAGTGTGTGCTCAGGAAGCATTTGGTGTGTTCCTGGTGCTGTGTAAGAGTGGCAGTGCGTTTCCTGTGCTGTGTAGTTTTGCTCTTGATGCCACTCAGCACAATGACACTCCAGCAGGAGTAGCCTGGTGGTGCCAGGCTGGCAAGAGAGAAATAACACTGTTACTCTGAAGAGTGGCACCTTTCACGTCTATTTGTGACCTCTGAGTCTGCCGGGCTTCTCTGGAGCCTGATTTTTCAGAGCTGACTGACTGCAAATCTAGCAAGTGAACTCATTTCAGGGCTCGTTCTGTTTTGGGCACTTGCTCTACAGACCACAGGGTGGGATACTTCTGTGATTGAAGCAGCACAAGATGTTTCAGGTCTTCCTCAGGGTGCTTAGGTCACCCAGAGCTGTTGAGTGGAGGGAGAGGAAACTGTGGAGTGCTGCTGTGGCCTGTGGAAGCCCACACTGCCCTGGGAACATGGGCACAGTTGACCCTGTCCCTGCTGGCAGTGTCCCTTTTGTCCTGCCTGTGTCCCAGTGCATGCTGCCAGCTGTGTGGGGACTCTTATCTGACATCCGTCTGCAGAAATGTCCAGTTCCCTTGGTGTTTGTGCTGGCCAGGTGTGTGTGCAGGGTTTGGGGACTGTGTGGGGTCAGGCAGCCCATCCTGGCTCTGCTTTGTGCAGGAACTCAGCAGCATCCTTCTCTTGTCCTGTCAGGCTCTTCCAGGCATTGCCATCTGCCTTCGCTCCAGGCTTTGCCATCCACACTCTCCTATTGTTTCTGTGGGACCTGAAGGATTATAAGGAATAAGGCTGCCAAGGCAGGAACAGCTGAGGGTCCCCTTTACCATAAACTTGGCTCACTACGAGCTGTTCCTAACCTGCAGTTATTTTATCCAGACAGGTCTGTAGGCAGCTGATGAGGGAAATGTGATTTCTGTGACTCTGAGGCTTTATTTCCATTGGCTGTGATGTTCCCAACTCGTTCATTTTTGAGGAAGCGGGGTCTGTGTCTCTGCTGTGTGTTTTGTTTGGATGGAAGGTGGGGTGGGGATATTTGTAATGGCAAGACCTCTGTTGCCCTGTGGTTCTTTGTTTGTTCCTAGCCTAGACCTTGTGCTCAGAAGGAGCAGAGCCTGGCAGTGCCTGTGTTGTCTCTGTTAGCATCAGGAGACACTTGTGCCTTGCTGTTGGCAGAGCTGTGGCCTTGCTCTTTGCAAGCCTTGATCCATTCTGCTCCACCTGTACAAGGGAGATGATCCTGTTGGATTTGCCCTCACAGAACAGGAAGGGTGTTCAATTGCAGCAGCTCCTATCTCCCTGGGGCATGGATGTCTGTGGAAGCACTGATGTGCCAGAGTGCTGCTGGCAGCTGGGTGTGAGCAGCAGGTGGCTCAGCACGTGTTCCCTGTGCTCCATGCAATGCAGTTGCTGTTGCATTGACCACTCCCTGACTGTTTTGCTGTAGGGTGGAGATGCTGCAGCTCTATGAACGGTGCATCCTGATGGATATCGAGTTCTCCGACACCCAGAACGTGGACCAGTTGCTGTGGAAAAATGCTTTTTACCAGGTGATTGAGAAATTCCGGCAGCTCCTCAAGGACCCTCAGGGGGAAAACGCCCAAGAAATTCGGAACAAACTGCTCTTGCTTCTAGATGAGGTAAGAAGAGAGAAACATCCCCAAATTTCACTGAACCTTTGGGTGGGATTGACTGGTTTTTAGAAAGGGATGGTGTAATGGGGCAACTTGTCATCTTGACCCTGTTCATGCCTCCAGGTTCTTTAGGTCATCCATATGCAAAGAGGATTTCAGACAAATTGTGGTTTAGTGTGGCAGGTGTAGGTCCAGGTAGACATCTGTTACAATTTAAACCAGGTTTGTTTTGGTGTGTTTGTGTTCCTTCGAAATGGATTTAAACTAAATGAAATGAATGCCCTGAAGTGGAGCTAAACACAACCATTCCTGGAGGTGTTTGTGCCATCTTTACCAAATTTGATTGGAAGTCATTCTGTAAAACCACAGCTCAGTTTAGTCTTTGTACCAGGTAGGCTGACAGACCTGAGACATGTGTTTTACAGAATTAGGGTGGGAGAGGGACTGCTGGAGGCCTTTAGTCCAAACTCCTGCTCACAGCAGGACTTGTCAAACACCAGATCAGGTCAGTCTTAAAAACCTCTGAGACTGGAGATCCCCCAACCTCGTTGTTGTGTTGTGAAGAGAAACAACCCAAACCTGAGGGAGAGGGACCTCCTTTCTTGCACGTGGCAGGGCTGGTGTGGTGATGTTGTGCTTGTTATCAGAAAGATCATAACATCCAATTGTGTGTGTGTGTGTGTTTTGCAGGGCTCTGCTTTTTTTGATGGCCTCCTCCAGAAGCTGCAGGTGTCCTACCAGTTCAAGCTCGAGGACTACATGGATGGGATGGCCATCCGCAGTAAACCTCTCAGGAAAATGGTAGGTTGGCTTCCTCCTGGAGACTGCTCAGCCTGGTAATCCTTGTGCAAGGTGCTGAACTCAGTGTGCTGCCCTTGCCAAGGGGCAGGCAGCTGTACTCCAAGCAGAGCCAGTTTGTTTGCAGGGAATCTCTCTCAGCTGCTGGAGAACTCTGCACTCTGGTGCAGTAACATTTCTTAGCTTCCTTTGCAAAGAACTTGGTTTGTACCAGCTCTGTGACCAGAGCTAATAAAAGAAAGACGTATCCAAAGGCACCCTGACCTTTCCTTAGATATTGAACATCTTTTTTCTGCCTGTGGAATCCAGAATAGTGAGGAAAAGCTGATGGTTGTGCTGCCTCCCTGACGTGCTGCCCTGAGCTGTGAGTGCAGGTGCAAGAGACAGCTGGGAAAGGATCTTTTAGTCCAGCTCCATTCCCAGAGAGATGTGTTTATCTAACAGCTGTCCTCAAATTGGTCATGGACTGAACAACTCCCTTCTGGAGAGAGGTGGGATATTGTGTCAGAGGGGAGGTGTTCAGGGGATTGGCTTGCCCCTACAAATGCTGAACCAGTGCCATGGAACCTTGTCATTTCATTCTGCTGCCCTTTTGTGAGACCTTCAGTGTGTCACTGACCTCCTCTTGGCTCTGTACAACCCCTGCGGGCTCGCTGGGTCTGCAGGTGAGTCAGGGCTGTGTCCCAGGTGCTCCATGGATGCTCCTTTGCAGGTGAAGTACGCTCTGATCAGTGCCCAGAGGTGCATGATCTGCCAGGGGGACATTTGCCGGTACAGGGAACAGGCGAACGACACGGCGAACTACGGCAAGGCCCGCAGGTAGGCACTGCTGCTGTGTCCTTCCAGCACAGCTCTGCCTCTGGATACCAGGGATGGAGCTCATTTCATCATCCCTGAACTGGCCTCTAAGCCAAACAAGTCTTTCTCCTCCTTTTTCAAGTCTTTCCACTCCTCTGTTGTATCACAGTCCTGTAAAGCTGAAAGATGTAGCTGAGTTTTGCTGTTCCAGAGAGCAAGCTGCCAGATCCAGTCATCCTCCATCCAGTGTGGAAGTTGTCCTGGGCTGATCCTGCAGCAGGGAGGGTTTAGACCACTGAGCCTGGCAGAATTGCTCTTGTATTTTCTGGTGGCTTTTGCATCCGTATGTTCTGATTCAATCAGAATTTACTGGCACTTGTTGCTTCCTGCTCATCTATGGGGTGAGCCAGGGGTTTTTCCTTCTGCAGCTGGATCTGCCCTCTCTTGTGCCATGCCCCATCCCTCTCCAGGATGGGCACAGCTCCCTGTCTGTGCTCACTCCTGCAGGCAGAGGGCACTTGTGGGAAGAGCCCATTCATTCCCTGCAGAAATGAATGCAAGGGGAGTTCTGCACCCTTGAGGATGAGGAAGCCATCATGATGTCCTTTCAGTGACCCTTTCTCTCTGTTTTTTCCCTTCTCCAGCTGGTACCTGAAGGCTCAGCAAATTGCTCCCAAAAACGGCCGCCCGTACAACCAGCTAGCACTTCTGGCCATCTACACGGTGAGATACTCCTCCTGCAAGGATGTGCAGGCACAGGGAGAGCCTCTGGGGTGGCTGTGAGATTCCATCTGGTGAAGAAAGGCATTGTTTAGGGCAGTGCTCAGATGGTTTGGGTTTTTTCTTAAAAGGAAAAAAAAAAAAAGCTGATGGCAGGATGTGCTGTGTGCATTCCAGCTGCTGTGGCTTCAGGCAGCTTTGTCAGATACACGCTACTCCCTCAGGGATTTTGGGGACTGTTCTGTGGGCTGTTGAGAGTGTAACTGTTTAAAATTTAAAGCACAGCCCACTTTTTGCATGAGATTTTTGTGCTCAGAGCCATCTGTTTGCTATCTTATCACTGAACCCGTGGGCATTGGTCTGAGCAACGTCCACACGTGACTTCCTCAGGTTTCAGTTGTGCTGGCTGCTCCAGCCATGCAGGAAAACTGACTCCAGGGAAAGTGTGACAGCAGATAATGGAAGCATCATGCTGGGGCACAGAGGCTGGCAGGGATCTGCCCCTTCACAACACTGGAAGATGCTGGTTTAAAGCAGAGCAGTTCAGAACTGCAGGGTTCAGAAACACCTTCCCTTCATGGCTGGGGAGGACCTTTCTGCCTGTGCCTGTCTGTCCCAGGCAGTATTGAGGGACAGGGAAGGGGAAGCACATGGGAACCTGGCTCTGAATGCCCCAGAAGGAGTGGCAGCTCTGAGCTTGGCTGTGTTTTTTGCAGAGGAGGAAGCTGGATGCTGTGTACTACTACATGCGCAGCCTGGCTGCCAGCAACCCCATCCTCACTGCCAAGGAGAGCCTCATGAGTCTGTTTGAGGAGACAAAACGCAAGGTGAGCCCTGGAGCTGAGCTGTGGGATGCTGCACCTGCTCATGCTGGAGAGGATGGTGGTGGCTTTTGGACTTGGACACTCCTTACCTACTTCTAAAAAATTTCATGAGAGAGGCAGCCTTCAGAATGATGGTTTTGGGGTGGTTTGGAAAGCTGAATCTCTTATTTCTGAGTCACAAATTAATTTAGCTGAGCTCAGCAAGGACTGTGGGTTGCTGTGGTTTGCAGCATGGCCTTGACATGTGACACAGTCATTGCTGTATCCCATAGATGCCCCACACCTGTGGGGATGGATAAGGGAGGCTGCAGTCCCTTTGTGCCCCAGGGAGTCACCCCTAACACACCACATTGGCTGCCACATGCTGCTGGGTCGGGACACAGCTTTTCATGTCCTGGAACAGTTGGAGCTGAAAACTGCTCACCTGCACTGTCCTGTGGAGTCAGAACCAAATTCTGGACCTGTCCATGAGTTGCTGTGGTTGTGAAACAGGGGGCAAAGGGCTGATTTTTCCATGTAAATGAAAATGCTACATTTCCCCTGACCCTTGATCCCTGGGTAATCCGAATGTGTCCTGTGTGCCCAGTCCGAGCAGATGGAGCAGAGGAAACACCAGGTGCTGGATGTGAGCCCCAACCGCCGGGGCAAGGGCAAGAAATCCACGCTGCGACAAGTGGGGGACGATGCCACCAGGCTGGAGATCTGGATCCACCCCTCCCACCCCCGCTCCTCCCAGGGCCACGAGTCGGGCCGGGACTCCGAGCAGGACAACGGCCTTGGGAACCTCAGCCCCAGCGACGTGAGTGCCGCGGGGGGCGGGTTGGCTCTGGTGTCATGTGTTTGGAATGCAGCGGGATGACACTGGATCTGTTTTGCTTTCCTGTTGCTAAATTTTCCAGTGTTTTGGCTTTCCCTGTGGGAGCTGTGCCTGGGTCAGGCTGAGGAGCTGGTGACCTCGTGCCTCTCGTGTTTAAGGCATGTTTTTTGCCCCTTTCTGGCGTGGCTGATGTGGAACAGGAGAGAAGCACACACAGAAGATGCTGTAAAATGCTTCTGCTCTGAGGGCTCCAGCTTGGGTGAGGTTCCCAGTGGGAAATGAGGTCAGGTGCTGGAGACCAGGGTTAACAGTGACCCTGGAAGTTCTGAGGCTTGTTCTGGAAGTGTGTCACTTGTCCCATTGCCAGATGATTGGAGGTTTGCACTGGGAATGTGAAAACCGTGGTTTCAATTTCCAGGGTAGGTGTTACATTGGCATAACTTGCTCTGCCGAGAGGCCACACCAGCACCTTTCCTTTGCAAGAATTAAAAATATAATTAACTGGTGGTGTCTCCTGTGAGCCTGTCCAGCTGTACCTTGCAGGAGGAGTCTGGGTGAGCTCTGTTTGTCAGGCCCAGGAATGTGGGCAAAGGCAGTGGTGGTTGGGAGCTCATCCTCCAGGAATCTTTGCACTGCTCTGGCACTTCTGACTTGCAGGAGACCTTGCCAGGAAGCTCTGGGCTGCCTGTCCTAAAATGGCTGTTAAGGATGGGAGTTTAGGACAACTGGGAAGACCTTCCCTGCAAACTGTGGGGCCCAACGCTTCTTGGGTTTGTGCTTTTGGAATGAGTTTGTGACTTCAGCTGGGTGGAACTGGGGTGAAGTCTTGGAACTTTGAAAGAAAAACTCTGGCACGTTGCTGCAGCATTTTTCAGATGTTCCTGCCCTCGGTTGTTTTCCCTCTCCTCAGCTTTTCTTCTGGGGACTTTTGCTTCCTCAGCATCATTGAAAGGAACATGCCAAGCTTTAGCTTCTCCATCAATCATTGATGAAGATGCTTGGCATAAGATGCCGTGAGTGTTTCTGGGGCACTGGGGGTTTCTATTTTTCTGTACTCTCACATGAGGCAGCGTAGCAGCTGCAGAGTGGGAGGCAGTGATGTGTTTGTAGTGCAGCACTTCGTGCTGGAGCTTCCTCTTGCTCTGCTCAGTGGCGTCTGTTCTCTCTGAAGTGCAGCTTGCTGGCACTGTCTATACAGATTTGTGTGATATTTACCATTAGCCTTGATTTTTTTTCTCTTTGAAACATTGGCTCCTGAAAAGTACAAGGTCTCTGACCGTGGAGAAGCCACACCACCAGAAATAGAATGGCAAAAGGGTGGGGGGAGCTGAGGGCCTGAGTTTGGGCACTGTTGGTTTTGGCAGCCAAGATATTTATTCTCAGGCTGCCTGTGCCTGCTGTGGGGCAGCACTCGAGTTGGCACAACTGCTTATGGGGCCGTGTCACCCAAAATAACCACGTGGAAAGGAAACCTTCAATCTGTGTCGCTGCCAGAGCTCCCGAGCTGCGAAACCGTGGGCTGGGTAAAGACAGCAGCTCTTCGGGAAGCTCTGGACTCCTTCCTCCTCGAAGCTGGAGCCTCTTAGCCTGCTCCTCGCATCATCCCCGGGTGTTTTGTAGCTGCTTGGCTGGAGAGGAGCCGAGCAGCCCTGAGTTGCCACAGTGTGGCACTGTTTGGCCTCGGAAGGGCCCTGCCTGGCCGGGACAGGAGCAGGAGCAGCCCCGGCGCTGGCGGCACCTCTGCCCCACATCCCCAGCAGGCCGGAAGGGAACAGCTCTGCTCCCAGGGGACGTGTGCCAGCCGTTGTGTGTCATTTTGGGGAAATGAGGCTAAATGTGTCATTGTCTCGCAGCTCCCTTCCTTGCCAGCTTCAGCCCTTGAAAAGACAGGGGCAGGCTGTGTCCTGTGTTGGTCCTGACAGCTGTGCTCTGCAGGTAGTGGAGGAAAATGTCTTATGGCAGCTGTTTTTGGGCATGAGGAGGGAATTTTGCAGGGCAGAATGGGTAAATTCGGATGCCAGCAGCAGATATAACACTGCAAGTAGAGATATAACAGCTCTGGACTCACACTGGGCAGGCTGTGGGAGAGAGGCTGCTTGCACCCTTCAAACAGAGGCTGGTGCTTCAAACCCAGCCACAGGTGGTTTGACTGTGAGGATGCTGTTCTGCAGGTGGCAAGAAATCGATTGGGGATGTTTTCTGTCCTCAGTAGTTGCTGTCTTCATTGTGCAGGTGGTGAGGTGCCAGTCCTGTGACGTGACACACTTGGCTCTCCCAGGACCTGCTGGTGTGTGTGCTGTCCCTGTCAGCACATGCTTACACATCTCTGCTCAGGACTGACTTCATTTTCCCTTACGCAGCTCTATAAAAAGACCCCAGAATTGCTTTATTTCAGGGTCAGGAGCCCACAGCCTGGAGTTAGTAGTGTGGGATGGCAAGAGTGAGAAGGTGAGCTCAAACTGCAGCCATTTCTGGGATGAGGGAAACGTGTGGGGCTGGCAATCTGCCATGCACTGTGTGTTTAGGTAGAGGCTTGGCAGAACTGCCTCTTCCACAGTTTACTCCATCCCCTTTTCTAGGAAGATGCAGAACTGGAAGAACAAACCACCTGTGCACGCCAAGGGGTGGAAATCTCTGTTTGGCCCCTTCCCCTGTCATGGGATTTGGCATTGCTGGCACTCAGGGCATGGGACAGTTTCAAAGTGAGCTGAGGAAGTGTTTGAGTTGCAGCCTGGCTGTTTTGTGCTCAGGGTTTTGGCTGTTTTGGCCACAGCCTTTTGGGGTTTCATTCTGTGAACGGCTGTTCTCTGTGGTCTCTTGTACGTTGCGTTGTTTCTGGGTGTGCAGGGGCAGGAGGGCCCAGGCTGACCCTTTACCTGGAAATATCTGGTCACTCCATGTGCAATTCCAATGAGAAATGCTAAAAAAGGAGGTTGGGCACGTGAGCAGTTGTGTTGGTGAGCTGAAGAGCTGAACCTCTGCCATTTCTTCCCTGCCACTGGTTTCATTTGCCATGGGTCTGTATTCATCTTAAATCTGATAGTACCGTGAGCAGTTTGCTCTGCAGGCTGTGAATTGGTAAAGCAAACAGGGCAAACAGGCTGTCAGTCTCTTGAGAAAGTGCTAATATTACACTGAGTTTGAGATTTTAATCACTCCTGTCAGGAAATGCTGAGTTAAGGTTCTCACAATTGCTGCTGCCTGCTGCCTGTGCTCTGCAGTAGACACTTCCTTGTGTTACAACGCAGCATGCAGGCACTAATAAAGATTGCTGCAGCTAAGATTAGGGAAGAGAGGTTTTCCCTTGGCAGGCCAGTAATTGAATAATACTTCTCTCCAGATGTCTGAATGCTTCATCATCATTAAAGAATTAAGTCTCTTAGCCTCTTTGTGAGAGGTCAGTCTTGTAGAACCATCAAAAGTTTGGTAGGGCCACCCGAAAAGCTCTTGGGAAAGCAAAAGCCAGAGTCAGATCTGCTGTCACAGCCCTGTGCATCAGCTGCAGGAACATTCCCATTTTCCTCCTGCCTGCTGGTCAGGGATAGAGGTTTTGGATTTGCCTGGTGCTGGGTGCCCATGGAGCAACAGCCTCTTTGCAGTGGCAGAGAAGTTGGGGTGGAATCATTAGCTCTGGAATTCAGAGTAGGTTTTAACTTCCATTTCTTTACCCAGACTTTCTCAGCAGCGTGGAGTGTGGACACTGCACCAGGGTTTCCACACAGTAAATACTACCGGGAGGTCTACAAA
The DNA here is from genome assembly GCA_013397795.1 of Orthonyx spaldingii. NCBI lineage: Eukaryota > Metazoa > Chordata > Aves > Passeriformes > Orthonychidae > Orthonyx > Orthonyx spaldingii. The sequence goes on along the minus strand of VZTJ01000926.1, from coordinate 1,170,290 downwards.
AAAGAAAACCCAACCCAAAAGCAAACCAAAAAGAGGTCAAAATTCTTTCAAAAGCCTGAATATAGATGGTTTCTTCCTTTCGTGTATGTTCTTTGTTTCCTGATGTACTTATCCTGGGAGTTTGTAGCACACATGGGTGTCCCTCTGTCCTGGGTTCAAGTACCCCATGACAGTGGCAGTGTTGGAGCTGTGGCCAGTGGGTGCCTTTTGGGTGCTTGTTTGTATTTTCTTTCTGATAATTAGTTCTGGTCTCTTTTGGATCCCTTCCTCTCTTTCCATCTCCCAAGTCCTAGAAAAGCAGGTGAATGCCAGGCACACAGGGAGATGTTCCTCTGCAGCTGGATGAGGGCACTGTCTTCTCAAATGAAGATTGTGAGAGCTGTTCCGCTTTCCCTCTAAGTCAGGATTCAGCTGCCTGGAAACTCATCCAGCAATGCCTGCTTGGGCTGTCTTCACAACTTACTGTAGTTAGTTTCTTTCTGAGATAAGGCACCTCTAAGGATTCTCACCTTCTGTATTTCTTGGTTCTTCTTGCCTGCTTAGTTCTAGGCTTTGCCTGCCTCACCTGTCAACATGATGCTGCATCCACTTCCACTTCTGCAGCCCAGTCACAGTCCTAGAGAAGGCAGTTTTGGGAATACCTGTGCATCCAGGAGCATGGGCAGGACCTTGGGGCTACCCAAACTGTTTCCTCGACAGAGGCCATGTGTGAAAAGGGTCACTGTCCCAGTCAGCTCCTGCATGTTTCACATCCGTTTTTCCTTGGTGATGTTTGTTGTTCCTGCTCTGTGCACTTGTTCCTCTTGGGCAGCAGCCACTTGGGTGACTGGGCTGGCTCCTTCTCCTGCCTGGTTTCAATCCATGCAGTTTTTTATCTGGTGGAGCTTGAGCTTTGCATCTGGAGGGATAAAATGTCAGTCTGGCAGCAGTTGTGGTGGGGTTTTCTTGGCCATTCTGCTCCTTTAGCCTGTCCTTTGCTTGGACCAGTCACACACGGGAGCAGCAGTGACCTGTGTTCAGAGCCAGGGTTGCCTGGATGTCACTGCCTGTGCTCCCTGGGAGTGTCTGGTTTGTTCAAAGGCTGTTGTGGTGTGAGCTGGGTGTCTCTGAGCATGGCTGAACTTTGCTCATGCAAATATACCCCAGAGACACCCGTTTGTGAGCGCTGCTCCCTCCGCTCTCAGCTTTCCCCTCACCTTGTAACTCTGTTCCATTACACATGACTAGAGGTAAGTGACAGGCAGAAGTGGAAATGATGTATTGCTGTAATGATGGTTGCTCTTCCAGATAGATGCACGGAGAACAGGCTGCTTGGGGAACTCATTATTTTTGGTGCATCCCTGCCAGGCTGGTGGGAGCATTTCTCCTCACTGCCAGCACGGTTGGGTAGTTTCGCTCAGGACAGTGAAAGATTGATCTTTTCTTTGCAGGCTCTTATGAATAATCTTTGCTGGATGAAGTACAGGGCTCCTACAGGGCTCCCTCATTTGCTACCTCCATGGTGTCAGGTGGACAAAGCTCTCAGAATGGTCCTTTTTAGGAGCCTCAGACCTGGAAAATGAACCCAGGCAGCTGGGGCTGTGCCTGTGGTTTAGATGGGTGAAAGCACAGAATTGTTGCCTTTCCCCCACTGCTGGGGCATGACTCCCCAAAAAGATAACCCTGCAGAGGCTGCACATGTGCTGACTTTTGCATGCTTTTGGGGTTTTTTTAACCCAAAACAATATGCAGAGAGTGGAGGGAATGGGTCCCACTAGCCCAGCAGTGCCTGGACATGCTCTGTGTGCTGCTGCTGCAGCTGTTCCCACACCAGTTGAACATCTGAGCCCCACCAGGGCAGTGGTGTAGGTGTGTCCCTAAAGGGAGGGGACACACGTGGGAGTGTCCCCTCGAGTTTTGCTCACAGAAGGAGCCAGTGGGATACACACTGTCACAGTGTCAACACCTTGTCACAGGAGGGTGGCTTGAGTCAGGAAGTTTGTCCTCTCTATGGTTAGATGCTCTCTGGTGTTGGATGTGAGTGATCCTGTCTGTGGTCTGCTGTGTTTTGGACTGTCCTTGCTGTCAGAGGATGGCAGTGCTTCCCCCCAGCCTGCTCGTAGGTGTGTTTGATCCCCACCTCTGCAGAGCTGCCAGCCCCTGCTGAGTCTCCCCTGCAGCACAACAACAAGCAGAGATGCTCTCTGGGATGGGAATGCCAGGCACCAGCAGTCAGCTAAGGGCTGCCTTCCCTTATTTCTGGCCTTTATCCACCGCCCACATGAGAGAACAGCAAGAGCTGTTGCATCTTTAATCTTTGTGCCCAAAGCAGGACTTGAGAGGGAGAAGTGTGGAGTTCCCTCCGTCCTGCCCTCATTTTCCTCACCCCCACAAGCTTGCAGGAAGCTGTTGGGTTTGGTTACTCATTCACGGAGGTCAGGACTAGGTCTGGGGTTTTTTTTTCCTTTGTGTTTAGGAAACAGTTTACAAACTGTTTTGAGCACGGGGGAGCTGGTGGCGTGTGAAAGAGGCTTCTCAGCCTCTTTACTGCTGGACTTGCATTAATTCTCTGCCCTACCTCCTCTTCTGTAATCTCTTTCTTGGTTGGTAGTGTGAGTATTTCTGAGTGCTTTCCTCTGCCTGCAACCCCTGTGTCTCTTGATCTGACCTCGGCCACCAAACCACCTTGGGGCTTTATTTTTACTCGAGTCGTTTTGGTTCGTGTAGTGAGGTTGATTTCTTTCCCTCAGCAGTGAGAAGACTTCTCTGCAGAGGAAGTAAAAGAGTGCCAGGCTGCAGTTGAAGCTGGTTAAACACCAAAACCACACTCCTGGTCTCACTGGGTTTGAGACGTGACACTCAGCCATGCAGCTCAGCGCTGGCTTTTTTTGCCTGCCAGTTGTGCACCATCCCTGCTTGCACTTCATTTTTTTAATGAATTGTGTTTTCACTTTAAATGGCTGATAAAAACCTTCTCAACTGCAGTTCCTGTGTTAGCAATCCAACCAGAAATGCTGTTCCACGTTGTCTGAGCTTGTGATGTTCCATGGATGCTCAGTGCTGCTCCACCACAGCCCTGTAAACTCATGTCATGTAGAACCCAAATGTTGCTTTCCAACACAACTTGACCCTTTGCCACTACCCAGAAAGTGAAGGCTGAGCTATTGTTAACAGTTTCCAGAAGTTGGTGTTGATCTTTTTTTTTTCTTCAACCCCCCTTCTTCTTTTTAGACCATGTTGGTGGTTTTATTTAACTGTGAAGAACAAGGCAGGGACTAATGTTGCCGGAATGGGAGAGACACTGGCACGTTCTCCTTCTGGCAACAGGCATCTGGTGCTAATGTGTGTGGTGGATCAGAGGTGGGAGCACTACAAGGACATCAGTGAGTTGTGCCTGAGTGAGGGGCTCTGCTCTATCCCAGTGCTCAGAGAGGCTGCGGTGAGGGGAGTGAGACTTCATGTTCCAGCGAGCTTCTCATACCCCAAAACCAAGTACAATCATCCAGAAACCGCCTTTCCCTGTCAGTCACTCTTTCCTCATTTCCTCTCCTGCTGGTGCTGATCAGGCAGGGATTTGTGTGTAACCAAACCCCCTCCTGCTGCTGCACACGAGGCCTTTCTCAGAGCGCTGGGTTTGATGATCCTGGTGCTGCAGAGTGGTGTTGGGAGGGGGAGTTTGCACTTGAGATGAGAATGCTGCCAGAATTGGCAGTACTGGTAAAGGAAGTAAAATATCTTAATAGTGGGGTTGGGAGGTTTCCCAGAGCAGGGTGAAGGCTGTAGACACTGATTTCTCTTGAGATCTTTTTTTTGTTGTGAGCCTAACCTTGATCTTTGTCTGAAGTTGGCCCAGACCAACGTTTCCTGCTGTCTGTTGTAGACTTTTTGAGATTGGCACCTCGTATCCCACAGCCAAACCTCTTAATTCTGCCATGGGGAATGTTTATTCCTCTTCACTGTTGAATGAGCCATTTCCAGACAGGCTTCGTATCCACTGTGGAGGTGGGTACTAGGAAAGAAACTTCCTTCCGGAGGATCAGGGAGTGGAACCTGCTGGAGTCTGTGTCATTTCCTCTGTCCTTGGCTCTACTCTTCCTCCCCAGCAGATTTCACTGCTGCATAATTCACAGTGGAGAGGGAGATGCGGCAGGGTGGACACAAGTACCTGTGGGAGCCTGAGGCACAGCCTGGCTGGGAACAGCTCCCGTTATCCCGGATGGGGAGCGTGGCTGGAGGAGTGGGAATGTGAAGGTTGCGTGAGATAATGCTGTCATCCTTCTGGAAGGCTCTGTCTCTGCTCAGCCTGTTGTCCAAATGTCTCCTCTCTTGGCCCAAGTCCATCCTAATCCTTTCAGGGTTCGATCTCTTCAGTCTTCACCCTTCTTAATTTCTCACATTATCTCCCTCCTTTGTGCTTTAACCCCACGAATAATCTACTCTGGAGTAGTAAAGAAGGCTGACAACACCCTGAGCTGCCTTAACAGCTGATCTCTTATGACCAGAATTCATCACACATTTCTTCGTGTCAGTTTTCTGTCACAGGAAGGTGAACGCTGTTTATTCCTGGCAAACAGCGAGTGTTTGAGTATAAGCTGCTTTTGGTTGGGGCTGCTTTAGTGCACGTGTGGCCTCCCCCTTACCTGCTGGACACAAAAAGCTCTGCCTGGGCTTTCAGTGCTTAACCAGATGCAGCCTTGAAGAGCTGAGCTTGTATCCTAAACGACCTGCAGCACCAGAGCCAATTTGTGAAAAGTTTTGTGTCGAAAGTGAACTTGATATCTTAGCTGAGGACTCTCTGGCATGTTTGCATAGATTCAGAGAGTTTATGGTCAGCAGGGACCATTAGATCATCTAGTCTGATCTCCTGTATATCACAGGTCCTTAAATTTCACCCCGCTGCTCCTATATGAAGCCAAATAAGTGCTTTGGCTAAAGCAGTACTTCCAGAAAGACATCCAGCCTTGAGAACCCACCCTTTTCCTGGGGAGTTCGTTCCAGTGATAATCGCACTGGTTTTGAGACACTTTTACCTTATTTACAGAGTGAATGTTCCCTGTTTGTTCCCATGCTCTGCTCTTCTGCAAGTGTAAAGAACCCTTAAGTACCACAGAGACACTTTGCACCCAGCAATCCAATCGCCTCCCAGTCTTATTTTGATAACACTGAACAGATTGAGCTGTTTAAATTTTTCACTGCAAGGCATCGTTTCTCGCCTTTGAATCACTTTTACGGCTGTTTTTCTGGATCCTTACCAATTTTTCAGCATCCTTTTAAAAAGAAGGGCACTAGACCTGGCTGCAGCATTTCAGTGTCATCCCCCACGGTGCTGTGTTTAGATGTGAATGTGCTGTCCAGTGCCTGCTCTGCTTGCACATCCAAGGGATGTGTTTAATCCTTTTTGCTGGACATTGCATTGGGAATTCAGCCATGGTGGTCCCTAAAGGCTTTTTGGGGAAGCTGCCTCGGGCACGATCTCCTGGAGATTTAATTTTACATGTGATACCAGATGGATAACATGACATTTGATGTTGGAAACCCCCAGATTTTGAAGCTGTTAGAGTAAACCCCGTGTGAATGTTCTGCAGCCATCGTTACTTGCTGCTCCAAACGGGCAGTTTGACAGCAGAATTTCCTTTTGTTGATTAAAAACGTTGCTAGTGAGTCTCTACCGTCCCCTTTCCATCCAGTTCACTGAAGGTCCCTGAAGACCTCTCTTTAAGAGGTTATTGAATCAGTTTATTCATTTAATGATAATATTTTTTCAAGAATGTTGCATATTACTAATTCATGGAAACCAAATTTAGATACAAGCTTGGTTGAAAAGGAAATAACACATGTATAAATATTCTATTTGACCTGCTTTTGTTGAGTTGAAAGTTCTGCTAGTAAATTCGTTATTAAATTAGGTTCAATTTATTTAGAGGTCAGATACTTGTTTTTGGAGCCAGTGGAGTTACCATAGTTAACATCTTTATGTTACTAAAGCAGATAATTTTCTTCCTTAACGTTTTTCCTCTCACCTGCTCCCTGCTGGGATGAAGGAAGAACTCAAAAGCTCACTACTTTTGCCATGGGGCTTCTTAAATGCCTCTTTTTCTCTTGCTGGCTTGATGGTTTGTAACTCTTATAGCCATGAGGTGTGTCCTGGAGCTGGAGCTGCTGCACTGTGAAAGACGAGGGAGCTGCAAGAGTGTCTCGGTGTCTCTTTACCTGTAAATTAATTTTTTTGTGCCTCAAGGTCATGATTCATCAGGGTTCCCTCTCTCTTCCATGTCATAGCAAATTGGATTTTACGTTTGTGCGGCGTCTGATGTTAAGCAGCAGAATTTTCACTGGAATTGCTTCTACTGCTACAGGAATGAATCTGTTTCAGGGCAGGACATTGCGACTGCTAAGCAGAAACCTGCACTAAACACGTGGCAAGAAGAAGCCAAGGCAAGCCCTGAATGCATTTGTGGTTGCAGGTGGTGTATGAAGAGGAGTGATTATGGTAATTAGCACAGCTGGAATTTGCCCACAGCCCTGTGGGTACCTTGTAAACACTGCAAAAATGCCAGACAACCTTAACAGCCCTTTTGTCTCGTCTCCTTTATGCGGGGTGGCCATTTGCACAAAACCCTTTCCACCAGCACTTTGGTGGGGTTACACCTGTAGCAGTAAAAATTCCTCCTGGTGTCCTGCCAGTTGAGCCTGCTGCAGCATCCTGGGCTTTTCAGGAATCTCTGTCTCAGTGTTGGACTGGGTGCTCTGAGGGAGCTGCCTGTGGAAAAAGAGGAATAATCTTAATGTGGTATTTCTAACCCTTGAGCTGGGAGTGAGAATATGGCACGTTTTGGGTGCCTGGATGTTATTTCACGCAGTTCTCAGCAAGGAAGCTGTGCCTGGAAAAGCCTGACTGCCCAAGAAACCCTGAAAATATTTGGGATGAGTGTGGTACGTGTTTTGGAGCGGAGCTGTGTGGTTCTGTGGTCTGTATCCCAACCCCTTGTCACTAAGGAGACCCTTAGACTCAGGAGAACGTCCCGCTGTGCTCCAGGCCCTTCCACTCCAGTGGAGACAGCGCATTTGTTACAGGCAGTTTTGCATCTGGTCTCTTGATTAATGGACTTGTCTTTTGCAGCCTATTTTGACTCTGACACCGCTTTCTGCTCCACAGATGCTTTGCTGATGTTGAAGAAAGTTTGCCTCGCTTGATAAAGACCAGATCCTGGAATTTACTTCCAAACCTGAAGTAACAATTTTTAACTTGAAACACTTTTTCCCCAGGAGTCGCTTCTCCAGAATCTTTCCCTTATTTGGTGCCTCCTTCACAGCTGGGGCTGATGCTCAGGTGCCAAAGCTCTGTGCACTCCTTGCCCAGAGCCAAATGGGTTCAAGGGCAGCAGCGCTGCTTCCCAGCATGGATCGTGGCACTCCTTTTCCTGTGCTCTCCACTGGCATTGCTGTGCTGGGGTGGGGAACACCATTTTCAACGTGGTCAGTGCATTCCCTGGAGGATGAGTGTTGCTTTCTTCTCTCCTGGCTGGAGACAGGACGGGCCTTTCCTGAAGCTGCACGAGCAGTTCCGTGTTGCTGTCAGGCCGTGCTCCCTGCGGCCTCCAGGGGACCTGAGCTGGCTGTTCAGCCCCGTTGCTATCTCTGCTCTTTTAGCTGCTCCATGAGAAGTTGTTAGTCACTGTTGATTCCTTCCATGGCAACAAATCCAGTTGGGTTGGCGGCGAGGTGTGTGAATGCTCCCCAAGCAGCACTGGGCTGCTTCCTCTGGTGAGGTTGCCTCTTCCCAGGTGGATTTAGTCTGTCTGCACATGCTGACTCATGACAGCAGAAACAGCTGTTTTCAGCTTCAGGCACTACTGTGTGCAGGGACCCCTTCTTCTTCTTGACAGCTGGTTTGTTTTTATAACTAATGCCTTCACTTTATGCTCATAACTTCCATATCGGTGATGCCCGCTTTTCAGCTGGAAGGGCCAAAATCCAGTTTTTGACATAGTTTTGTTGTTGTGTGAGCTTTTCTTGATGGACTTTTCCCAAATGAGCAACTGGGACGATCCAAATTTAGTTCCCTGTCCCAAGGAGCAGAGTTGCCCACAAAGGGCAGCAGTGTCAGTGTACTGGGAGTTCTGGTCTGGCATCCTGGTATCAGCACGAGGACCATTTTGGGGAAATCTTTGGAGGGGGCCGCTTTTGGGCTACACAGTGAGTGAGATGAAGGCAGCAAGTTGTTGTAGGTCTCGTGGTAGCACTGTCAGGGTAGTGAGCATGCTGGCAATGCTTTGGGGAGTTCCTCTGCACCACGTGAATGCAGAGCAGCAGGTGACAGAACTTCCTCCTCTGTGCCGGGCCACTCGTGGAGCTCGCTGTTTCCCTCTCCCCATGAGAAGCCGAGTTTGATGGGAGGAGCTGGGAGGGCTCCCAGAGGCTGAGGGACAGGTGAGTCAGTAGGGAAACAGTCATCCAGAGAAAAGCCCAGTCAAAGCAGCCCCATGACCTTAGCATGAACCCGAAGATGAAAGGTCCAAAGTTGAGTGATGAGCTCATCAAAACCTCGAGGCTGTGAGAGAAAAAGTGGTGAAAGAAGCGTGAGGTGCCTGCTTGAGATGCCACAGTGTGGGGCACACAGGGCTCTGCCTGGGCTTGCTGGGGTTGTGATTAAGTTGGCAAGAGGCATGAAACATGCTTCATTCCTAGAGGCAAGTATCACGTTTCCTTAAAAACAATTATAAATAAGCACATGTCTCTGTCCCAGTTCTGTCCTGGTTCCTGGGGAGTGACTGGTTAGTCCTTGGGATTGTCAGCGAAAAAGCTGAGCTTGAAACTTGCTCTGAGAAAATAGCGATGAAGCCAATGTCCTGATGACCCCTCCTGGAGCTGGGTGTCTGTGAAACACTCTGGGCATGTCCCTGCTGGGTGTCACTTTCCATTCAAGGTGGGGAATTTTGGTTTTCCCCTGCTACCGGTAAAGTGTGGGGATTGCAGAACACTCCTGGGGCCGTGGGTGAATGTGGGCCTTGGAGGAAAACTTCTACCCCAATTTCTTCTTTCCCCCACCTGCAGCCTGCCCATGAGTGTTGCTTTCCAGTAGAGATGAGTCAGGCCACGAGCTCCTTCTCTTTTCCATATTCCCCCTCACAGAGCATGGACCCCCTCCTCCAGCTCTTGCACAGGGTCTTGCTGTGGGGCAGAGCACTGCCCACCACCCCACCAAGGCTCCTGCACCGAGCTGGGGGCTGTGATTCCTTAAATTCCTTAGGCTGTGTCAGGGTCTGTGATTTCAGCCAGAGCTGGTCACAAACCGGCTTTTTGCCTTCACAAGCTGTTGCCTGAAAAAAAAGTACCTGTTACAGGCTTCAAGCTCTGCATTACCATAGTGTCCTAAGGTGAAGAATCAGCTATATCCAAACTTCACTGGCAGAATGAATAAGGACTTTGCTGTGCTGTCCCAGTATTCCCCAGTCTCTTCTGGGTTCCATCTGCAGAGTTAATAAAATGGTGGCAAATCAAGTTGAGTTCTAGTGAAAAGGGCTCTTTAGGGCAGCAGTAAAATAGTGAGTAAGCAAGAACCCCTTGCTGCGGGGGCCAGTTTAATTGGTCTGGCTTGTTTTATGAGACAGGTTTTATGTTTAAACTCGCACATGGCCCAGGAGCGGCTCTGCAGCAGGGCATCATTCTCCTGCATGGATCCTCCGGGAACGCAGCCGGGTTAATTACACCTCACTGAAGGTGCAGAGCAGCTGGCATCAGTCATGCCTTGAGCCCAAGGGCTCAGCAAATGGGGGTGGGAGGTGGCACCAGAGCTGGGATGCCAGTGACAACTGTGCCCTGCAGCCAGGCCTGGCAGGGAGCTCAGGAGGCACTGGGCAGTGCCCGCCCTGCATCCTCTGGTGTGTGCCCAGCTCTTGGCTGGGCACTGCCGCAGCCCTGCCAGGTAATCTTATCCTCTCCCTGTGCTCCTGCTTGCCCCTGTGAGTGGAAGTGGGGGAGTTGGAGCTGTGAAAGCCCTGGGTGGATTGGAGCAGCGTGGTGGTGCTCCGGGTCGCTCCTGGTCAGCGTCTCCCTCGCAGCGCTCGGGGCCTGGCTTTTCTCAGCGCGCTGAGGCTGTGCAGGCACAGGCAAGAGAGGAAAACCTCCTGCTCTGGGGAAGGTAAAAACGAGGCCAGTCCACTCCTGCTGTGACACAGCCACCTCCAGGGCCAGGCTGAGTGAGTGCTTACCCACCCACAGCCTCCTCAGAGCTGTGGAGATAAAGACTGGGAAAGCCCAGAGCGGTGCTGAGCGAGCAGAGGTGGCCTGGAGCAGTAGTTAGTAATTATTCAAGTCAGATTTTGGAGTCAGGGGACCAAAGCAGGGCAGGAAGCTGCCTTCACACCGTGTGCTACAGCCAGCTCCCCTGAGTTCCATGTTCGTAGAATCATGGAATGGTTTGGGTGGGAAGGGACCTTAAAGACCCTCCAGTTCCAACCCCCCTGCCATGGGCAGGGACAGCTTGCCCTAGAGCAGATTGCTCAGAGCCCCATCCAGCCTGGCCTTGAACAATTCCAGGAATGAGGCAGCCACAGCTTCTCTGGGCAGTTCAGTAGCTGTTCAATAGCAGCACTGCTGCTGCAGGGTCTCAGAGGCTCTGCTGGCACATTTGAACACGGTCTCTAACACCAATTCAATGATGGGGTGCAGCATCACCCCAATCCTCCTGTGCTTCTGGAAGCTCCTGTCAGGGCACAAACAAGTGCTTTGAGTGCTGCTGCTGAGCTCTGTGTGCTGCCTGCTCTGCAGAAGAGCGCTGGGGAGGACATCCTGCTCCCTCTCTGCCTTGTCCAGCTGCTGCTCTGCCTCTGACACGGTCAGGAGCGTGGAACAGACTGCTGCTGCTGCTGCTGGTTGTGGGCTGGTTTTTTCCTTTGATGGGAATGCTAAGGAGAATGCTACCTTTGGGGACTCCTTTTGCAGAACCCCTTGGGCTGTGCTAAGCTTTGAGCTGGTGAGACATGAGGGAGGAGACCTTTGCCTAGGGGTGCCCGGGGTGTAGGTATCAGGTTTGGAGGTGCAGGTATCGGGTTTGGGTGCCCGGCGTGTGGAGTTCGGGGCTGCCGGGGCACAGCAGCCCTGTGCAGGATCACAGGACCCGGCAGAGGGTGCTGTGTCTCCACCGCCTCTCCCAGCTCCGGCTCCAGCTCCAGCTGTTTGGCACTTGCCTCTGCCTCTGTGCATGATGTTTGTAAGAGTTTGGGCATGTCCATTTGGTTCCCATCTCCAGTGCCACCCCCAGCATCCAGGCCAGGTTCTTCTGTCACTGGGGACATTCTTAATTCACAGGAAATAGGAGAGAGTTTAATTGTTTTCTCCTCTCTCTCTTTTTTTTTTTTAATCTCTTTTTTTTTTTTTCCCATGCAGCTGAACAAAAGGTTCATCCTCAGTTTTCTCCATGCCCATGGGAAGCTGTTTACCAGGATTGGGTAAGTGTGCAGGATGTTTATTTTATTTTCCTACATTACAAGTCTTTTTGGAATTTAATATTGTTAGCAACTAAGCTGTGTTTGGAGCTGAGGGCACAGGGTGTGAATTCTTGCAGGCCTAGCCTCCTGGTTCTTATTCTTCTTACCCGCCCTCCAATCCACACTGGTTGGAGCTTGGGCTTTTCCTTCCCCCCACCTCAAAGCCCATCCCTGCCCATGCACCAGGACCCTCTGGCAGAAGCTGAGCTCAGATGGTTCACACACACAGGAGAGACTAGAGGCTGTTTTCTCTCTCTCCCATCACCTAACTATGCTCCCCTCCCGTGAATTTCTGGGTTTAACCCTCTCTCTTCCATTGCCCTCACCCAGTGCAAAGGTGACTGCTGGGGCTCTCGGTGGCTTTTGCCTGTGAGGAGCACAAAGCCATCGAGGCAGACCCACGTGGTGGCTGAAAGCTGCCATCCAGAGCATGTCAGAACAAGCCTTGCCCTCCCTCTCCTCACTGCCATTTCGGTGAAACCCCCACAGCTGAGGGCTGCCCTGGCTGTGGGAACTGGTTTGTACAAAGTGCCCTTGGCAGTGGCTGTCAGAAGTGGGTTTCAAGTAATTGAACAGCTACCCTTGAAGCAAAGCAAGCCTGATCCCGGCCTGGGCTGAGATCCCAGCCCGGGGGACATCCTTCTGACCTCGAGGGCAGAGCTCAGCCTCACAGCTGATGGGCTTCCCATGGAGCTGCCTCTGCTCCAGGTCCAGACTGGCCCTCGCTGTGTGGGAGCAGCAGGGAGGAGAGAGCCCATGTGGGTCTCTGGCAGTGGTGGTCTCTGCTCGAGCCTGACAGTGCCTCAGAAGCAGCCGGAGTCTCCTGAGCTCTGTTGACCCCTTCATTCTACTCCAGAACTGCTGGCTACAAGTCACAGGATTGAAAGACCTTTTCCAGGCCATGTCAGTAAAGGGAGTGTGGATGCAAAGTGACAGCTTGTCCCTGCTGTTGGATTTTTTGACTCAGATCTATAATTCTTTGTCCCCTTTCCCTCCTGGAGCACAGAAGCAACATCAGTGAGGGGAACAGCACAGATCCTGCCACACAGCGTGACACCTCAGCACTTGCTCTGTCCAGTGCTTACAGGGGTGACCACTCAGGAGGGGCACTTTGGACCCTTCATAAAACACAGGGAAGCAGGAGCTGGTGATTTGTTGGAGATCCACGTGTCTGAGGGTGAGGGGGAGAGCCACCAGCTCGCTGCTGATCTCTCCCTGAGTCACAAGGCACTGATTATCCCCTCACGGACACCAGGCTGGCCTGCAGCGAGGAGGCAGAGCTGGGTGTCCTGCTGCCTGCAGGAAAAGAGGAGGAGAATGTCAAGAGCCCACAGAAGGTTCGGGAAGTGCAGCGTCTGTGCTGGAGGGCAGAGCATCCGGGGAGCTGTGGGGCCGCGCTCGCGGTCAAACTCCGGTTGAACGGGTGCCAGCAGGGGATTAATGGGGATGTAGCAGAGATCAGTTGCACATTTGGCTCCTGAGACTTTTGTGAAATTAAGATGCAGCGTTTCAGGCAGTTGCTTCCCAGGACAGTCATTTAGAAAACCCAAGTATGTTTAATGGTACAATATGCCCTGAAGTACTTAGAAGGGAACTAGAAAGTAATACCATGACACAGGAAGAGAAAATCGTCCAGCCCTGCTAAACAGCTTCCGTGCTTAAAATAGGTAAAAGGTGAGGGATAGCCAAGTCCTCTTTGGGCAGGATCTTTGGTAATTTATCTGGGAAAAGTATGGAAAAGATGATGTTGTCCTAATTGGACTCTTGCTCCTAAAACCACAGGTAAGCAATTTATTAAAAGCTTCCGCTCGGCTCCTGACCTGCTGGTTCTGAGCTCAGTGGGGTTACTGCATGCTGTTCCAGATGTGCTGTGGTATCAAAGCACAGCTGGCAGGGCTGAGGAAGCCCTCACTCCTTCTTGTTGTTATTCCATGGCAATAATCTTCATCTCCTCCGTAACAACCCATCCTGCAAAGGGCTCCTCCATCCCCAGAGTGCTGTCTGCCCTAGGAGGATGTTGCTGGATACACTGGATGTGGTCTGAGATTTCTCAAAATTAGGAAGTCTTTAGAAGCAATCAGTTTGCTGTAATTCTCTGGATGTGCCCCAAATCTAGGGAAGTTGCCTTTTGCAGGGAAAGCAGGGTGTTTGAACTGTCAGAGCTGCTCCATTCTGCACAGCTACAAAGTGCAAGGGGCGTGTTTATTCCAGCCCACGTTTTTGGGAAGGTAACAGAGACTTTGAACTGCTCCAGCAAACAGTGCCCAGGAAGAGGGTACCCTGCTGGTAGGCAGACCCGGGTGATGAAAAGCACCCATGAAATATGGCTAAGAAGAAAGCCATTTGTGTCCTTAAAAATAAAACTGTCACTGTCCTGAAGTCTGTTGGGGAAGCCCAGCAGAATTGCCCATGTGGGTTACCAGAAGTGGCTCATTAATCCAGCCTGTGGTGATATCACAAGATCTGAATCTCTTGGGGGAAGATAGAGGAAATTGCTATGGAGGCCCCCGAGGTCGCCTGCCCCGGCTCCAGATGCCTCACCCACTGTGGATTTTGGCTCCCTCACTCCCATGTGGGCACTTGACTATGTCACTGATAACTGATGTGGACACTTTCTGGGAGATATTCAGTCTGCTGGGTCTGGCTGTGGCTTTTTCTAGTGTAGGAACAACAATCAATACAGCAAACTCTGGAGAAGAGGCAGTGGGACAGGAGGACCTCCCCCCTCAGTAGTTCCCAAGGTGTTGGGCAGCTTCCTGGTTATAAAATTGTCTTCGTGGGATACCAGGTGAGGACTGTTGTGAACAACCACACCTCAGTCATTTTGGGGGTTTGACTGTGCTCTTGGCAATCACTTCAATTCTTCACCCCACTTCAGCTGGGAGGTTTGCTGAGCATCCGACAGCTTTGATAAGCTCAGCTAATTCCCTTAGTGATGAAGAGCAGGATAAAGGTGTCAGATTTCCGTGGGCGCTTGTGAGTGGTGTTGAAAGCTCACCCCATCCCCAGGCGTGGCCCCGCAGCCGCGGGCTGCTGTGTCCTGACGTGCGGCTGCGGCGCTGCGGCTGCGGGGACCCGCTCCAGCTTTGACACTGTCAGCAGCTCCACGAGTCACAGAGTCCCTGTCCTGTGGGGCTCGAAGTGATGAAGTTTCGGGGCTCAATCACAGTGCCGGAGAGTGTGTAGCCTGGGGGAGACAGGGCTCGCTGCCATGGGATCCGATGTTGCAGCGAGGAGTTCTGGAGGAAGCACGCTCTGGCCAGCGTTCAATGCACTGGAATTGCCACATCCGCAATGTGGCACCAGTGTGTGCATTTTGCTGCAGCCTTGGGAGTCCCATGGGCTGCTCCTGGTCCAAGCGAGCTGCTGGCCCCTTGGCACCTCTCCCAGCTTGGTAGAAGTCAGTAGAAAAAAATGGTTGGTCAGAAATGACTCATAAAGGCCATGTTTTCCTGCCAAAAGAATGCTGCCTGTTGATCACACAGCAATCCCTCACTGCCCTCTCTAAGGAAGCAGCCTGCACCTTCATTCCCCACAGCTCCTGGATGGGAGACAGCACCCCAGGGATTCCCTTTCCCACCCCACATCCCAGGCCACAACCTGCTCTCTACAGCCTCTCTCTCTCTGCCTGCAGGATGGAGACTTTCCCTGCAGTGGCCGAGGAGGTCCTGAGGGAGTTCCAGGTGCTGCTGCAGCACAGCCCCCCTCCCATCGGAAGCACCCGGATGCTCCAGCTCGTGGCCATCAACATGTTTGCAGTGTACAACTCCCAGCCCAAAGGTACCACATGCTGCTTGAGAGGAACTGGGACGAGGATCAGCCACTCCCCATGCGGAGAAGGGTGGGGGGACACATCAGATGGGGACAGATGGGGAGGTGGGAGTGGTGGTTGGATGCCTGTGGGCGTCAACACAAAGGGACCTTGGCTGGGCCTTGGAGCTGGCTGAGGTGTCTGAGGAGTGAGGAGGCATCACATCTCCCTGGAGCCTGAGTCATCAGCACAGAGGGAAGATGCTGCGTTACGGCTCTGCCTTCCCAGTGTTTAAGCTGGGCCCTGCTCAGTGCCTGTGCTGGCACCAGGAGGGCTGGGACAGTCTCAGAGGCCTCAGCTGTTGGCTGTGGCTGCCTGTGTCCATGCAGATGGCTGGGGGATATGATGCCACTCTCTGAAACACCAGGCTGGAGCCTGTGTCCCATGTTAAGGCAGAGAACATCACAGATTTAGTGTTAATTACCCTCCTCTTCTCACTTCCTCCATCCACCCAGCAGCCTGGATGGTCTCTACCGTTGACAAGTTTAATGTGCTGGGTGACAGAGGTGCCACCAAACCAGAGCCTCTTCCACTGAGTTTAAAATGATGCTTCCAGGGGTTGTGTTTTACCCTGTGTGTCCCCCAACACACACTGAGCAGCAGGTACCCAGGTCTGCCTGAGCCGTGTGTTTGGGAGTAGGGATGGGGCTGCTCTCCCTGGGTGAGAGGAAGCAGCGTTTCACACGCTGATGCCTTGGGATTTAGATCCCAACGATGAAGGCCTCCAGCTGATGGATTTCAACTAAAGCCGGCATGTGGGCGATCAGGCTGAGCCCCAGAGAGCTGCTCTGGAAGATCCCTCCCTCGTGAGCCAGTTGGCCACTTGTCAGGCTGGTGGTCAGCGGCCAAGGTCAGCTGATGGAGCAAACCAGCACCAGCCAGAGGGCTGGGAAGTGGCTCCTGTGTGCTGTGCCTGCCTTGCAGACACTCTCCTCTCCTGGAGGGAACTGTCAATCCCACTGGCAAGGCAGTCATGCTCTCCTGTCTGCCAGATGCCAGCCAACGATGACGTGTTTATCTTTGAGCTGCAAAGTACTTTGTGATTATAAGCAAATGCCTCTGCGTGACGGTAATTATTGTATTACTGATATTAATAATACCCCTGGTAGGTGAATTAATAGTGGTGTCTGTGCCACAGACAGGAGCGGGTGGGAAGAAGAGGATGAGATTTGTCTGGGATGGATGGCAAGCCCCTGTGGCAGAGCTGGAAACAATCCCAGCTCTCAAACCACTGGGCCGTGCTCGTCCATCCACAGCCGAGTTGCGGATGCATGTGAGTGACAGAGGGAGTGCTTTTTATCTCATGAAAAATAAGTATTCTCAGGGTTTTCTGCCTCCTGTGTGGGTAGCTGCCAGCTGCTCCCAGCTTTGGGATCTCTGGAGACAGCAAACCCGTTCCTGCCGGGGCCTGCGGGCTGCATGCGGAGCAGGTGGCAGTGCTCATGGAATGCCTGCAGGTTGGATGGCACCACGGCTGCCATCTGATGCCAAGGGCCCTTCAGGGATTTCCCTGAGGGCTCTTTGCTCTGGTGACCCTGAAATATCACTGAGAGTGTTGTTGGCAAAGCAAACCCCGCTGTCAGCGCGAGCGCCCCGGTGGTCTCGGAGCACTCGAGGTTGGGCTCGCTGCCGACGCTGCGATACTGGGAAGAGCTGGGTGCAGATGGAAATCAAAAGCAGAGCAGCAGAGGGTACTGGAGTTTAGAAGGAAGGCAGGAATGTTTGGATGATTACGGAGTGCCCTGCACGGAGCAGGGTGCTGGCTCCCTCCCCGGCGTGTGGGCTGCTGTGGGCAGAGGCCTGGCGGGAGCACGCGGCAGGAACGCTGTCGGGAAGGTGCGGGTTTCCATTTCCCAGCACATGAGTCACCTCCCTGTGCTGCTGCAGCAGCAGGGTTCCAGGGGGCCGAGCCGCCCCTGTGGGCCTGTGGGAGGCTGGCGGGACGCAGGGAGCAGTCCCACCCTGCCTGCATCCCAAACTGCCAGGAAGCATTGCTGGGGAGCCGGCTGTAGTCAGAGCTTGGCTGTGTCCACTCTGCAGAGCTGGATCTAACTTTGCAGTTGGACCAAACAGACTCTGGAGATCTCCTCCTACTGAAATCCTCCTGCAAATCTGGGAGCAGAGCGTGTCTGTGTCCTTCCCATCACACGGGCCTGACACTCAGCTTGCAGTAGCAGGAGGAGATCCACGGGTTTGGGGCTGGGAGGGACGTCTGAGCCTCTCTTCCCTGCTGTCCGGGGGTATTCTCTTCAGGGATAGCTGCTCCCTCCCTCCCTTGCTGTTTATTTCCAGGTCTCTGGAGCCCCAGCTGCTCCTGAGAAACTTGTAAATGTGCTTGTTGCTCCATGTCTGGTGTCTAACAAATCCCTGGTGCTGAGATCCAGTGGTACTGACAGTCGTGGTGTGGTGTCACAGGTGTAACAATGTGGGGAATTCTATGAAATTTTTAACCCCTGAGTAAGAACTTTTAAGCACAGATTCAGGTATTAAGAAAAAGGAAACATGAACAATTAAATGCTGTTAAAAGCACCTGTCCTCCCTCTTCCTCAGGCTTACACCAAACACAATCTCAGCCTCAGTTTCTCACATTTTTTGGTGTGGATTGTGCTCTGTCTGCCCCAGGCTTTCAGTGAGGCAATGGGCAGCACAGGAGGTTGGGACTCACGATAGTTTATATTTGCAGCTCTTTTCTTTTTACTCCTGTTCTTCTGCTATGGTGTGGGTTGGCTGTGGTCCCTCAGGGGTGCCCCTGCCCTGGCATGTGTCCTCTGTGTGGCATTTGTGACATGCCCTCTGTGTCTCTGCTCCCAGCCACTGCCACTCTTTCATAAACCAATCAACCTCAAGGTCACTGTGTGCTCTTCCGACAGGGTGACTTTTTTTTGAGCTGTGTTTAAACTGGTTTCAAAACCAGCCAGCTGTGAGCAGCACGTGGCATTTCACATCCTCCTCCCACACAGGTCGCTGCTGTGGTTACCTGAACCCTGCAGTGGGTGCCAGGGCTCAGGTGAGCACAGGCAGGGCCCTGTGGCCCGTGCCCAGTGCAGCTGAGCTGTGCTTGTCCCCAGGGACAGCACCAGGCACGCTGGAGCTGGTCTCAGCTGCCTGTGCAGCCGGGCAGCACTGGGAAGATCCTGGGAGATGAATTGGATCTGTTGTTTTCTCTGACAGAGGCAGCCAAAGAATTCCCACATGAAGTGCATCCCCTGCTGTTCAGCATCAAACAGCGTGTTCCTGCTGTGTCCAGGGAGGCATGCAGCCAGTCAGGGTCCCACTGACCCGGCTGCCTCCTGTCAGGAGCACTCCAGGTGTGAAAAAGCTTCTTGCAGACCTCAGACTCATGAGGCAAGGAGTGCCCACCCCGGGCAGGGAGGCAGAGAGAGGTGACCACTCTGCATGGCAGAGACTTGCAGTTGCTGGAGCTTTCCAGGATGGGACATAGGTGACTACCAATGTTTTGGGCCATCCTGGGCTCTGGCTGGGGCGGGATCGTAGTGGGGTGGCCCGTTTAACAGTTTGGTAGCCATCTGCACAACCAACTCACAGAGAAGCTTGGATCCCTTTATCCCAACCACAAACACTCCAAGAATTTTAATTTTTTTTTAATTCTATAATTTGGGGAAATAAAACTCTGGTTTCTGAAAAGACTAATTGAAGCCGTGCTTGCGGCAGGGGCATCTCGGTGAGTGGAGAGAGAGAAACCCCCTCCCAGCCCATCTGTGCCCAATTTACTCCGATCTGGCCTCTCTGAGGCTTTTTTCTTTCTCTCTCTCTCTCTTTAATAATTTGTTTTATAATTCCTGGAATCAAACCCATCTCAGACACACTGTTTTATTTTACTGTATTATTGGATTATACTTCCTATAAATCACTGGATGTTATTCATAGGCCACCACCAGAATAACTTCCCCTCTCCCCCCTTCACCCCCCCGACGGCCCCGCATTCCAAACAAGCTCACACCAAAGTGGGGGTGCAGCAGCACGGGGCACCCTAGAGACACTTCCCGGAAATCCCAGCAAATTTGCCTGGCTGCGGGTGTGAAGCATCAGGCTGCAGCACCTGGATGCCTTCTGGCACTCTCGGGCCAGTCGAGTTGTGCCTGTGGAGGTTGTTAGGAGGTCGGGCTTAGGTGGAAGTGGAGAGGGGAGGGGGCTGCCATATGTGCATCCTCAGCACATGTAGGGAATGAAGTTGCATCCCCCAGGGCCGAGCAGAGTCAGGGCACAGAGGCACAGGGAGGGTCTGGCTGAGTGCGTTGCTTTAGCCGAGGATTGGGAAAGTGGAAAACCAGCAGGAAGTGACAGTTTGGGGAGGGTGACCGGTGCCAAGGGCATCTGCTCTGCCAAGGTTACTGGGTGAGGAGGAAAACCTACTGCTTGTGCTCTGGCAGTGGGACTGTGCTCATGTGGGATGTGAGGAGGGCTCAGAGGGTCCCTAGTGCAGCAGGGGAGGGCTGGGATTTGCTCTGCAGCCCCTGGGTCTGTCTCCTCCAGTGGAACATGGTCGGGTTCTCTGTGCAAAGTGGTGTCAGCTGGGAAGCCTCGAAGGCTCGTGCAGAAAGGGAGGTTTCACAGCAGCAGCTTCAGAGCAGTATCTGTGGCTTTTGCCACACCGGTGTCCTGAGGGCAGGGCCGAGCAGGTCAGTGCTGCAGGGGTTGGAGGGACTCTGCCTGGCCCAGAGGAGCTGCTGTCACACAGCTGTGACTGCAGCCTTTGGAAGGATTTGCTAAGGCACATGGCCCTGCTTGCTCCTTGAACACCGACACCAGCTTGAGACGTGGGTCTTGCCCAAGTCTTGACGCACACGAGGGAAGATCTGTAGGTTAATGCAAATCCTCTGCAGCGCTTAAGCAGGTACAGGACTTCCCCTTTTCTTTGGAGAGGACAGGTCAGAGCCCTGAGAAGAGGCTGTGCTGTGGTAACCAGCACCCGTCTCCGCTGCCATCCCACCCTGCTCACAGCCCTGTGCCGGACACAGCGGGTCTCGCTTTGCTGACCGCAGCTGCTCGGGCTTGCAGCCTACACCCTTAAAATATCCCCAGAGATGGTGCAGAGGCTGGTGGTGTCTGCCCTCAGCAGAGCCTTAGCTCTGACCATTGCCACGGGCTCGTTTCTGCCGCTCGGACCCAGCTCTGCTCAAAGAGCTGACTGCAGCATCAGAAGAGGCTCAGAGGAAGCATCTTCTGATCACCTGTGGCAGCCTCATCTCGATGTCTTCTCATGAAGCTCTAACCACATCTTGTATGTTGGAGCTGACAAAAGGTGTAGAGAGTCGAATGCAAGAGAGTCCAGTGCATTTGCCCGAGTTTAAAAATAAAGCAGTGCTGTGGGTAGCTGCCTTGGTTTGGTGGAGTTTTAAAATTAGGCACAAAAGAAAGCTTTAATAAACCTCAGGCTGTAGATAGCAGCTGATGCAACTTGATCTTTCCCTGTCTGGGGAGCAGAACTGAGTCCTTTTCTCATAATTCCCCTCTTTGCGTGGTAAATACACACTTCAGCTGTGGGCTGTGACACCTTTGGGCTAAACAACCAGGAGGCTGATGAAGATGTCACGTTGCAGGGCTGTGTCGTGGGGACGCTGAGCATCTGCAGCCCTGTGCTCCATTGAGAGCAGAGCCTGAGGTCCCTCCGCCTGCCTGGGGGCTCAGTTTGGAGTGCAAAGCCCACTTGATGCAGGGAGGCTGGAGTTGAACAGTTTGACATCTGGCTTTCTCTGGGTGCTGGGACTTTGGTTGTTGTACAGCAAGTGTGGACTGAGGTGTGTGCACTGAGAGCTCCAGCTGCACCTGGCAGTCGCTGTGTGACTTTCCCTGTGAGACTGGGCAGTGCTGTCTTTAGGAGGTGGTGTTAAGACATAACACTTCCCAAGGCCTTAAGTTTGGAGGGACTGGATGTTTAGTTTATCCTTCCCCTCCTTTCACATTGCTGCTTGTATTTGCTTTGCATTTGAGTGGTAATCAGGAGAGGAAACTCAGAGGAGGTCTGGGTGATTCTGGTGTCCATCCTTCCCCTTGCTGCCTGCCTTGCACTGAGGCTCCTGAGCAAGCTGAGGTTCTGTGATGTCACTGCCTTGGCAAAGGGCTTTTACACTTAACCTGTTGTTTAGTGATATCTGCTACTTCCTGTGTCCAGACACAGCCCAGACCTTGAGATGTGTGAGCAGGAAGAAGGGTTGAAGTGGTGCAGGGAGTGATACCTGCACTGCTCATCTCAGGAGCCACACAACTTCCTGTGCTGAGCCTCCTAAGGGACACCTACGTGTCCAGAGATGGCAGCTGACCCTCCAGGGTTTCTCCTTGGAGCCATTGGGAATGTTGGAGGTTGGCACTGTTGCTGGGAACTGCCGGCGCCTTTCCCTTCAGGGAAGGAAACTGTCTCGGACTTGAGACGCATCAGTAAAGTTCAGGTAAAATAATTCTGGCCCAGACGTGTCTTCAGAGTCTTGCTCTCGGGCTCTTGAGGCTGGTGGCAGCAATGTTTAGACCAAAGTCTTCCTTTGCTTATTCCCCTCTGTTTCCTGTTTAAAAGGCAGATTGTCACATATTTGGGGATTTATTTACCGTAATTGGAGTTATTTTCCTGGCTGCTGGCTTCTGCCCTCTGATGCAAGACTCCTTACTGAAACGTGGGTCCAGAAAGCCATGTGACTTTTTTTTCCCCTTGCCACAAGTGCCAGCAGGAGATGCAATAATCAACGCGCTGCAGGGAATTTCCACTGGCAGTTCAGGTTTCTGAAATCTAGACGTTGGCTTGGGAGGCAAAAGATTGAGCAGGGCTTTGTGGCAGGGGAAGGGAAAGGTTGCCAGCAAAATTGAGTGTTTGCTGGTGTGTCAGACTCTCCACTCCTGCCCTCCAGCTCAAGTGCAGCAGAGTCCCCATCGAGTAGTGTTGGATGAGCTTGCTGGGGGCTTCTGCCTGGTCTGCCTGTCACACAAGCACATCTTTACATCTGCCCTTGAAGCTGTTCCACGGGATGATACCGGCATCTCATTTCAGGGCAACAAATAGAGGGGAAATGATTTGTAATCACAAAGCTTGAGTCTGCTTCAGAGCCAAGCTTCAGAGCCAAGCTTCAGCAGCCCAAGCAGCAAATCAGGACAGAGGCAGTGACAGGTGAGGTGAGGTTGGAAGGGCTTTGCGGTGGTTCCAAGGCATGGCCAGCTCTGCAAATGCTGAACCCAACCCACTATTTGGAGAAGGAGCAGCGTCGCTGTGTGAAATGAAAGGCAGGAAATGGAGCAGTGGCACACTGTGTCCGTCTGTCCTGCTGTAAAACAAAAAAGGAGGTGCTGAGGCAGCTGTCGTGGGTCTCTGCATCTCCCCAGCTTTGGTGGTGGAGAAGGAGGGGTGCCAGGGAGTCAGAGTGAGGCGCACCAGGTGCAGAGGCTTCGGTGAAGCTTTAGATGTTTGCAGCGTGACAGGAAATCCTCTCGCTTTTGAAGAGATATTTCTGATTCTTTAATGTGCCTTGCACCTTTGATTTCCTCGTGCTTTTAAGCAGCACCAAGTCAATTACTGTATTTCTGTTTAATTCTCTGAGAGAACACTGTATAATTAGGCTAATTATGCTGCTTTGTGAAGTTGTAAAACTCCTGATTGAGCTTGCGGGGCTGTTTTATAACCTGCCAGGTGTAGGCAGGGAGGGCTGCCCGCCCCGTGCCCCGTGCAGGTTTGGGTGCAGTCTGCCAGCTCGGTGAGGGCAGTTCCTTCCCAGGGGCTGCCCCACGGGCTCATCCCCTGCCAGCTCCATCCTGCCTTCTTCTTTCCACAGGCTGCAGTCCCTCTGGGAATCCTGTGCCCGGTGCTGGGGGAGCTCATTGAGATCTCTTCTTGCCTTAACACCAAGATCAGGAATGGCAGCACAGCCGAGGCTGTGTTTCTACTCTTGAGTGTATGTGAGGAGGTGACCCCACACAGGTTTAGGTGTGGAGATCTTTTATTTTCCCTGATTAGGCTGCCTGTGCTGTGCAGCAGGTTCTTGGCAGTGCAGAGGTGGCTTTGCCTGGGATCAGTGACAGTCAGGAGGAAGGTGTGACCTTCAGGAGTCACCCTGGCTGTGTGATGCTCACTCCAGCTTCACTGAGCAGGGCAGTTTAACCCTGGCTGAGTGACAGCCCTGAAGGCACATGGCCCTTCTCAAAGGGAAAGGTCATTTTTGATGCAGGTCGGTGTGGCTGGGGGTGACTGTGGTGGCTTTAGGGCTGGCTTGTAGGTGGCACACAGAGGGCACAAGTGATTTTTCTGCCCCCGAGGCTCTCAGCTCCCACCCCAGAGAGGCAGGCAGGAGCGTGTTGCTGTGTGATGGGAAAGAGATACCCTTTGGGGATGGGTTTGGCTGTGGAGTTTCTCTATGCCCCCTTCTCCTGTCCCTCCTGGGGTCGTCTGGCCCCCTGACCCAGGCTGGGTGAATTCCCGGTGCTTCTCCACCGGCCCCGGGAGCGGAGCAGGGGCGTCTTGCGTAAGCAGCGCCTGCTCTCTGGGTAATGGCACGGGGCTGGAGAAGGAGGCTCCGGCTGCCAAAGGCGGGTTGGGAACAGCATAAACCCTTCAGCCCGAGGAGCCAAGGGCTGACAACCCTCGTGCCTGGTGCTGGGAGCCGAGCTCGTCCCGCCCGGGGGGCCCCAAGCGCGCGCGGGGCCGTGGCGGAGAGCGGCCAACGGCGGCCACATGGGCCCGGGTGGCTCTGGAAGCAGGCGCGGCGGAAGTGATGCTCCCAGGCCCATCTGCACGGGGAGCGGGAGACGCGCCCCAGCTGGTGCGAGGCCCTGGCAGCCCCGGGAGCTGCCGTCTGTTGGGGTTTACTGCTGTCTACGTTGAAACACGGCTCGGGAAGGACGGGAGGGGGGTCGGTGGCACGGTGCCAGTCCCGGTTCTCCTGGCCTTCTCGTTCCTCTCTCCTCCTCCTCCTCCTCCCCGCTCCCTCCAATGCTTTAAAGTCACATTTCCAGGCCAGACATAGAATTAATCTCTGGGCACTTCACATTGCTGGCAGCACAAAGCAGGATGTGGGATCTTTTTTTCTCTCTCTCTGCGTCTTGGCTGACTTTTTTACCTCTCGAAGAATTTGGAAGGGCCGTGAGATTCCCCCCACCCCCCCTCGCCTCAGTGCCGTGCAGTTTTTCAGCACGCTGATCACCCTGCTGTGGCTTCACCCTAATAGATTTCATATGCTGACACAGTTGACATCAGTACCAAACTATTTTACATGTGATCTGGTGTATTTCCTGAGGAAATCTGCAAGATATTTATTAAGAACTAATAAAATAAACCTCTCCATGAGCTTTTAGGTAGTTTTCAATTTTTCATGTCTCTCTCGTTTCCTCTTATCAATGAGTTTCTATTTTCTCCCTCCTCTCTGACCATTGCAGAAGGAAACAAAAATAAATGTTTTAAACCGTTCCTGAATGGACACTGGGAATATTTCTGTAGTGATGTATTAGCAAAGTCGTATTTTTAGGGCTGTATTGTCAAGACTAAAAATATCCCGCTGCAGTGCATCCTTTTTATAGGGCTTTGTGTGTGTGTGTGCTGAGCATTGTACAAGTTTGCACCAATGTGTAAAGGTGTTCGTACTGCTGCAGCGTTGCCTCCCCATCACAGCTGGACTCCATTAGGCCTTGGAAATTAGCGTAATCCTGGTTAAGAAAGGGGGGGAAAAAAATTAATCAATCTCGCAGAGCCGTGTTTCCCAGCTGAGCCGGAATACCTGCGTGGCAGCCGCGCTCGAAGGGCTCCAGCAGCCGGTGGTTTTGCCACGGCTTTCCTGCCACGGAGGGTGTTCCCTGACGGAGAACAGCAGCTCTGCTCTCCCTGCACCGCCCAGAGCAGCGGGGTTCAGGCAGGACGGGTGGTGGGCTGCAGTCACCCAGTGGGTTCTGCTCATTTGTCACGCTTGGGAACCCCTTTGGGGCTGTGCTGACGGGCAGGAGCGTGTGTGTGTGCGTAGCTGGGAGCAGGCTGGATGCCTCGCGTTCTCAGAGGGATTTTCTACCTTTCTGCTATTTGTGTCTCCTTCAATTAACCGCGACTGGAACAGAGAGAACCAAAGGTTCTGCGAAGCCGCCTCCCCTCTGCGCCGGTTGCGGGGGGACCCCTGTGCGAGGCTGCTCCCCCGAGCGCGAAGGGAGGCGGCTCTGCCTCTCCGTCACGTGTGATTGATGCAGCCCTTTCCAAACACGATTTCCCCTCCGGATCCCGGCGTGGCGCTGCGGCCGTCACTCGTGTCCCCAGCAGCTGCCTTGCGTCACAGGTGGTGGGTGCAGCGGCTGACGGGGGACCTGACGGCCGGGCCAGCGCCGTGCGCATGGCACACGCTCCATCCACGCTCCCCCTC